>JAALXI010000037.1:0-40835 GCA_012977755.1 Fusarium nurragi
CCCACCCCCCACGCACACCTTTACTATAAGGCATTAGGGAGTGAAAATGGACCACTATCAAGGTCATTTATTCGAGATGCTTATCCATGCCGATAAGAGAGTCCAATGAGAAGGTTATATTGATAAACAGAATTACCAAACCTGTTCCCTAGTTAGCTGCCTTTTAGCCTTTGGCATTAGGACTTAGGATCGTAAATGCGCATCGGGCTAGTACCCCCATTAAATAACTTCTGCCTGTGTGAACACTTAGTTTTAGTGTTCTAAATAAATACTATAGTTTAAGTTCTTAGATAATTTGTAATAGTTTTAAACCTTTTAAACAAGATATTAATATTGCAGTGGGGTGCGGGTCCAGCGTCAGTAATCCTTTATTGTAATTTTGTTTCAAATATCATCTAGTGCTAATATGCCCTAGCATATATCTCTCTGGACACCGTCCATGATTATCACAACATCTACTTTTGGGGAGAAGCTATAGCCACCTAATGAGAATACCCATGTATCCCAATAGTAAATACGGAAGCTTAGTAAACAAAACTGCAAGCACCTATGTAGAAATACACATCCATTAAGGCCCTTACTTTCTAGAGAACATCGACTTGCAAAAGTTATTAGTTTTCCTACGTAGTGACTCCCTCAATGACCCTCGCCCCAGCTTCTGCCGTCCTTCCCGTTCGTGTACTTGTGCGACTGCCAAAGACCGCAGAGAGTACATCACGGAGCAGAGCATTCACAATATGAGTCAAGACGCTGATGTCTATGTTAGTCATAGCAATGACATAGGGGGTTGCGGCGGCCGTGGAACAGCCCTCGCCCAGGTTTTCGATTCGGATCAGTTCTGGATCGCTGTAAGGGAGAACAATGCCCACAGTAAGGGCGCTGCCAACGAAGAAGATTCCAAAACGAAGATAGACCGTCCTAAAGGCTGTCTTGAGGTAGATGCTAGGATGCTTGGCCTCTGCTGCAATAAAGCCTTCGAGTCGTCCGAGTGCTCCGGTGGAATTGAGAGTCGTAAATGCGCCAGGATCGTTCCAGTAGCGGAAAACGTACTCATCGCCTTCGGGATTGCCTCCTATCATGGTAATGAAGGTGCAGTTGAAAAGCATGAATATCAGGACGACCTTGCCTCCTAAGCGCCAGAACTCGGCCCCTCCAAAAATACCCACAGCTATAGCGTTGAGAAAACTAAATTGTTAAGGAGATTCGCTGGTCCGCCTTTCGCTAGACCTCCACCGATGCTGATGAAGAGACCAGTGCCAATGGCTCCTGCAATAGCAATCAGCTAAATATAACGGTTGTTGAGGCGGCGGCGGAGGCCATTTGTTTTAGTCTTAGTGGCCTCGATGGCCCGTTCGCCGTGCTCGGCATCGCGAGCCATAGTGTCTTCGGCAGGCTCGTAAAAGCACTTCCCAGAGCTGACTGCCATTTTGCAGCACAGGAGGCCCACGGAGTATTGAGACAGGGCTCCCAAGAGATAGACAAGAGTAGTATTGTTTGATGGTTGCAGGAACCATTCATGTCGCTCTCAATATAAGTAGAAAATACAGCAAGTTACACGAGAATTAGACGTAGTATTTAAGTACGAGAGCAGGAGCTGTCCTAACAATATGAGCTAAATGGAGAGCAGAGACTAAGCGATGCTGTCTAGGAGCCCTAACTAGTCGTACCACTTACAGCCATCCCGAATATCGTTAACGTGTAGTCGTAATGTACTTCCCCGCATTTACAGTACCGGCTCTAGAATCAGGGGCTTTGAGATCCCCAGACTGGCTGGCATTCTGACCGGACCGTACCCACTGTGACTAACGAAGGATGGATGCTGAGTGGACAAGGTCCGGTGGCCGCCACGCTTAGACTCTTTGAGAACACTAACAGCCGACAGCCGAACCGGCGATCAAGTGACCATTTCTGACTTTATTCCCCTGGTAGTCTGCAACTGAAGGAGACCAAGAAGCCTACCCCAGGAGACAATGAGGTTCTGGTCCGACTCAAGGCTGCGCTGAATCATTGTGATTTGTTCGTCAGACATCATCAGTAATCCGCGATAACTCTCGAGTACCCCATGCTCTCAGACGGGTATGACGTGGTCACCGAGCTTGGAGAAGGAGTGTCTTCTCAGGGAAAATGTACTTTTAACGCCTATGCGTGGCTGGATATCTGGCCCAGCTGGCCCTGAAGACCCCAACAAACGGTCCATTACGGGATCGACCCGTGTCTACGATGGGGGAACAGCGCAAGACTATGTTTGCGTTCATCAAGACGAAGTTGTTGGTATAAAGACTTCGATGTATATACACATATTCTATTTACTGCCAAGCGATTGCATCACTGCTGCGATAGCAGTTAGGCTCAGGTGCCAAAGAGAAGTATGGTGATGTGTTTGGGTCGCTCAGTTGGACGACCGGCTTGAGCACCTCAAACTCACCCCATTCACCCTTCAGGGTGGACATGTAAGGCGAGCCTTGCTCAGAGAACTTCGGTATCGCTTGCCTCCAACCCTTGAGCACTACATCCAACAGCTCAAGCACGAAGTGGTCCGGGCCCGTCTCATCCCATTTGAACTTTTGGTTGCACTCCTCCACCACCTTCGGGGAGTACAGTCCGACCTCTGGCTTCAGATGAAGAGCTGCAGCGGTCATCAGAGAGGCGAAGACGTGGTAGGAGCCACCTTGACGCGCACGATCCCTGACGGCCATCATCGTACCGATAGCACCGATCAAGCCTGTAAGCATATCCGGCACAGGCAAAGCGGGCAGAACACATGTTCCGTCCTTGTAGCCCAAGCTTCGTCCCGTTACGTAGGAGCAGCCAGATGCGGCATCGGCAATTTGCTGCCAACCAGGTCGCTCAGCCATAGGTCCATCTGGACCATAGCAGTTCTCCTCCACGTATACGATACCTTTTCCTCTCTTGCTGGCCATCTCCAGAAGGTTGTGAAGACTGAGGCCCTTTCGAGCGATCACTCCAGGCCGGTAGCCTTGAATGAAAACGTCAGCGTCCTCGATGAGTTTCAGCAAGTGCTTGACCTCTTCGTCTTTTGCTAGATCAACATCCATGGTTCGGACGCCGGCGTTGAGTGAGAGTTGAAGTGACTGGTACAAATGGTCAGCCTCATTGGATCTACTTCCTTACATGGAAAGCAAATGTTTTGGGAAATGGCAAGATGCTCCATGTACACTAGGTAGTGTGAAAAGACATGGCGGGCTTACATTAAAGTCAGGGAGTCGACTGCAGTTGACGCGGATGACGTCCGCTCCAAGGGCTGCCAGGGTCGTCCCAATCACAGGGCCTGCGATGATGCGAACAAGTTCCACAACCTTGATGCCTGCCAGGGGTCGCTTATCGGACGATACTGGTAGAGGTATGGCCGGTGTAGGAATCGCATGTGTCTGCTGCTTGTAGTTGATCAGAGGGTGCTTGGACAAGTCCTTGGCCATGCGCGTCTGCTCCCATCCAGCCGGAGTGTAGCAGATGCTTCCGCAGAGGCCTTGAACCAAATGCATCATCTCCAGCTCATGCGCTCCGAACTTGCGAACGTTCTCGGCAATAACCTTATACGCTTCGTCATTGCTGGCGCACTGTTGTGCTGCATCCAGGCCGATTGTCCGCAGCACCGGATCCGCACCTAGAGAGCCGTGTAGTTGAAACCACACACCGTCATCGTTGGTCTCGTAGTTCGCGGTGGCACGTAGTCTCAGCGGAGTTCCAAAGATGCCGCCCTCGAGGTCTTTGGGAAAGATGGAAGCCAGCTTGCCCTCCCTGGCAAGTTCTCGGACTGTTCGGCCGTTACGCTTGCTCATTCCCACGCTACCTAGCCAAAGCGCAGCATGGTCTGTGTCAACCAATACAGTCCGGCCGGAGCTCTGACCGTCTCTCAATTCGAGGAGCTCGTTGGCGACTATGCCGCTCATGGCGTGCAAAGCACAAGCGATCACGGAAGACTTCAATGGACCAGGCGTGATTGTCTCCGCAGAACCTGTGAAGGCCACGGCGTCTAGAGCTGCCTTATCTTTGGTGAATCCTGGCGTCGCGTCTGCGAGGATCTTGAGAAGTCGACGTGCATCGTCAGGCACTGGAAGGGCCTCGGAGTCAATCCAGGACCCAGGACCGTAGATGTCATCGCCCGAGACTATGCGTGACATTGTCGGTGTCAAACGTCGCGCAGAAGGAAAAGAAGATGCGACAGGAACCCGTAGTGTTCAGAAATCAACGATAACGACTTTTTTGTTTATTGTCTCCCAACGAGCAGCCAGACTAAGATGGGCGGGCGGGTTAAATAAGGCCGACTATACAATTATCGAGCTTAACCTCGTCTATATGAGCCTCTCCAATACCAAGTGGCTGTGTTGGTGTTGTTCCGTAGAAAGGATCCGCTGCGCGTGGGGAGAGAGTGGGAACGGTCCGTCTGAGAGCCGGGCTACCGCAGAATGCTTAGCATCCTGTTCACTAAAACCGGCACAGAGCGCACCCTCAGTGCATACGTATACATAGCAGGAATTTGGAATGAACAACTTGCATTAGCATTATCATCGGCGGGTCATGAGGCGACTAATACCTCAAACATCACGATGAAGCTCGAGAGTTACAAATTAGTCGTGACCCGGGGTCTAGGGTAGCAAGACATACCACAGATATGTAGAATCATCAAGTCTTGTTGATCTTTTCGATTTAATGCGATGCGCACAACCTGAAATAGTGTAAATACCATTGAATTACATGGGCTTGCCCTAGGCCCGTTATTTTCCGTCCGTTACAGCCCATCTACTCGCATACGCGCTCCGACCACATTATACGACTTTGAAACGGTATATGATGTCTTCAAATCGACCCTCAGGAAAGACGTAGAGCCATTTAAGCGTCTCATCAGGCCCGCAGAAGACGCCATGCATTGCGTCTCCAGGGATCCAAAGCACGCTGCCCTCGGTGACATGATATCTGACATGATCGATCTCCACCTGGCCGGATCCCGCAAGCACGTAATAAATCTCGGCCTGAGTATGCTGATGGAGTGCGAGCGTGCCGTTGGACGGACAGGTCGCGATCCCAGCGCACATAGAGTCCGAGGAAGTGTCTGGGTTGGAAAGCAAAGTCTTCCAAACGACGTTGCCGTATTTCGAGTCTGGAAATGAGTCCAATGCCATCTGGCTGACTTTCTCGCCGTTTACGATTATCGGTGATCGCTTGTGCATCGTGGCGACGTTGCTGTCAGTTTGAAAGCCAAGTCAGTTCTCTGAGCTCGGATGCTGCGCTTGTAAAGGCCCCGGAAAGAGACCCTGTTTCGCCTGTCAAGAACTACAAGCTTGGGAAGTTTTATGGTGGTAGTTTCGGGAGTCCTGTCTCGCCGGCCGGTGTTTTTTTTTGGTCTGGACGGTGGAATACAATTCAGTAGCTCTATGAGGGAACGAAAATGGAGGGTGGGTGAGTTATCTAGATTTAAAGTGCTATATCGCCGTTCTTCCTCTTTGTCTTATATCGAACAAGCCACTGAGGGTATGGTGGGCCAGGGCAATCTTCTTTCAAGGGCAAAATATAGGGTTGGCTTGTTAACTGAGGTGTTGAACCTGAAGCAGGGAGGGGATGTAGGGTGGGGTGGGTCCGGTCCGGCCAAACCTACACGTTGTTAACAACTCCACTAGGCTGGAACCTAACCTCGCCACCCCTCAGAGGCCATCACACTCTGTGTCTATACCTGTAATAGATACTTTAGTATGCAGGGAGTGTTAATTATGTTACTTTTAGTTGCCTTATACGTATATATAGACTAGTTACCCTTATAGCTAGGTCTCTTACCTTAGTATAATTAGTATAATTAGTAGTATAATGGCTGCAGGATTCGAACCTGCAACCTTCGGCTGGGGCAGCTAAAGGGACATGGCCTTTAATGGCTAATCGTTACGCTACCGGCCCCCTAGGGTCAATATAGTCTTCGAACTAGGGCTCTAGCTTGTCTCAGTCGACCCGTCTCGAATGCGGGGATTGCCTGGATGCCCGGCGGAAGCCAACTCACCGACTCCATCCCACAGTCGAACATCCGTGTCATGCCTTGCTCCGCGATGGGGAGTAACATCGAAGGCTATTTTCCGGTGCAACGCATCGCCCAGGCATGCCTGCAGTGTCGGTAAGCCTTTTGGATTCCTCTCGTACTGTGGCTGTCGTGGACTGATCCGGCAAGGCGGAAAAAGTGCCGGTGCACCGGCGACCGACCTGTTTGCGGACAGTGCCAAAGACTGAGCATCGGTAAGTGATACCCGCCATATTAAACTTGGTGATCATGAGTCTAATAGGGCAAGAATGCGTGTATCCCGTCGAGACATCTCGTCCGCAGGCTGCTCGTCAAACTAGCGAACAGGAGGCTGACCTTTCACGGCAAGTCGCTAAACCAAGTAGTAAAGAGGCATGTATCACGCATTTCTTATTGAATCATCAGCACTGAGTATTGATACCTCGCCTTGTGGCTTCGATAGACTTCAGATGTCGTGAGTAAGATCGCGACGCTTGAGGCCAAGATTGAGAATATGGGGTCGAGCCTTGAACGGTGAGCGTTACGGCTTGTAGCCACGGACTCCTGAGACTGACCATCGTAACAGGATCGAAAGATGCCTTGTCTCGTTATTGGATGGCAGAAACCAGGATGGTATGGGATTACAAACGCCCTCTGGGAACGTTGAGAGCAGCCCAGGCGCAGGGTTTGCAAACTCAGAGCAACGCAACAGATTCGAACAGCCACAGAATAGTGACAACAGCATCAGGGACTTCGGACCGCCCGAGGACGTCTTTATGGCCGTCATTGATTCTTATTTCAGTTACTGCCAGAACCAGCCGTACTCGTTCTTTCACGAAGAGAAGTTTCGGCGACGCTTGTCCGAACAAGCCATTCCGCGGCATCTAGTCCTAGCTATGATGGCGACTGCTGTTCGGTTCTGTTCGCATCCCTACTTTACTGGCCGTGCGCTCCAGATGTCTATCGAATACGCAAACAGATCCTGGAAGTTGATTGTATCAGACTGTTTTACTGTTGGCAAGGCGGCCGAGGTATCGGCAGTTCAAACCGTCGCCTTGTTGGGTTTGTTTGACTTCACAGGTACGGGGATCCCATAAGCTACAATTTAGCATCATGATTGATGTTCCTAACAACCTTTCTTTGTGCAGCTGGTCGGTTGCGCCATGGTTCAGCTTGGGTCAAGGTTGGACTAGCCGTCAGGATGGCGCAGGACTGCGGACTGATGCTGGAAAACGCGATACATCTCCCGTATGCGGAACAGGAAGAGCGACGGCGGGTGTTCTGGTCAGTCTATCTCTTGGATCGCTTGGTCTCCTGCGGCCGCGGTCGACCACCAGCTATTGTCGATGCGTCGTGCCACGTGCAGCTGCCGTGTGAGGAGTCGATATGGAGGGAGGCGTTATGGGTAAAGACGCAATCTTTGGATGAGATGACGAACCGAACGCTGTCGGTGGCACAACGACAGGGCCCTTTTGCCCAGGTAATCGCCATCGCGCATGTGCTAGGACGGTGCGCGCAGTATGTGCTCCAGGACTTCAACATCAGAGGCCCTCATCCCCCGTGGGATCCCGGCTCGGACTTTGCCGGCATCGAATCTGACCTTTTGCATTTCGAAGCGTACTTGGAAATACAGAGGCCGGTAAGCGAAATGCTCGAACCACACATCTCGGCCGAAGGTGTAGTGGACAGCCAGTCGACAGGGCCTATCATCTTCTCCCGAGCCCTCTTTCACCTCTGCTATTGTCTACTCAACCATCCATTCTTACTACGGCGACGCATCAACACATGCCGCAATCTTGCGCCCATCAGCTTCATCAGACGATCATCTGACTTGGCCTGGCTTCATGCGCAGCAGATGATGTCCCTCATCCGAGACGCACGTAAGTTAGGCTGCTCATTCCACTCTTCGTCCAGCGGCTATGCGGTGACCGTTGCGGGCTCCATTATTGCTTTACGAACCCATGACGGAGATTCACTCGCCTCTGAACAAGCTCACATCTTACTCGAAGAGGCCTTGCTCTATTTGGATATCATCGGTCAGCACTGGAGTAATGTTAGAACAATGGTAGTGTGCTCGAACTCGTGATTTGCGTCGCCTTGCGTGCTAACGTTCGTCGATAGGCTTCGACACTACGACGAACGGTATACGACGGCTTTTCAGGTAGTCACCTGAACAGTCTAACACAAGCTTTGAATTTTACACCTGCCGAGGAAGAAGCAATTTGGGCGGTCGTTGATTACAATACAATGTCCAATCAGCTAGGCGAGGATGTGGTGATGAATGGGCAGGCATCGGATAGCACGATGCTTAATTCGTGGGTCGATTTGTTTGGCCCGATTGACTATGCTTTGTTATCTAATGTCAACACGACGAATCAAGAGTAAACATTCACTGGAACCGAGGATGTTGGTCATAGGTAGCATCTTAGCTCAAGTTCACACTTGACTCTCAAATATCCTTTGGAGCCATCAGGATTTTGCTGTTACAGGATCTTTGTCTTGAATGAGATACATTGTTACCGTCTTCTATTTTCGCTAGAGTTATATTGATACATGAAGGATAGGGTCCACCTGGTCTATGGTTTACAGCTTGAAGCTCCGGCCAGAGGCGCTCATAGAATCGAGAGCCTCGTAGATGACACTGAAGTCCCGTCCTCCAAACTGCTTGGACCCGGCCAATGGCCTATATGTCTCCTCAACGCATCGCCCTACAGCCAGAGGGACACCGGCCTCCTCAGCGGCAGAAATCGCGAGAGCAAGGTCCTTGTGAGCCAGCTTCGTGACGAAGCCGCCCTCGTAGTTTCGGTGAGCCGGAGGGCTAGAGTCCCCAGCTTTGACCTCAGGGACTGGGTGATTGATCTAGCCAGATGTGTCAGGCAATGCTTGATAAAACCAGAGTGCTAACATGGTGTTTCAATGGAAATAGCCGGGTCACCTACCTCACTAGACCAGCAACGCCCCGTGGAGTTGTTGATAATGTCGGCGAGCACTTGAGGATCAACACCGAGTCTCTCACCGAGTAGCATTGCCTCACTAAAACCCATTAGCGTCTGGTTCAGAGTAACACGGACTCTACTAATTCTTTTCATTACCTCAAGCCAAGCATAGTAATACCAAGAAGAAGGCTAGGTAATTCAGCGTGGTCAGTAAATATATTCATGTCGGTGAGTGGCGGGAGTCTCACTTATTCGAGATCTTGGCGGCAAGTCCAGCTCCAAGGGCACCACAGTATGTGACCTTGCGAGACATAGACTGGAGGACAGGAACCGATCGATCGAAGGAGGTCTTGGATCCGCCGACCATGATTGCCAGAGTGCCCTCCTCTGCACCGACGACACCTGTGTACCCGTGAGCTTATGGACATGATGGCACTGAGGCACTCGGCTTACCTCCTGAGACTGGAGCGTCCACCAGATCTGCGCCGGCTTCCCTCAACTGTAAAGCGACAGCCTTGCTGATGCTCTGCTCAATAGTGGACTGATCGATGCAGAGTGTTTCTGCGCGTTGATCCTGGCTCATAGACTTGAGGGCATTGAGGACACTCTTTCCTTCGCCCACGTAGACCTCCTGGACGTGCTTCCCGGTAGGCACCATGCTGATAATGGTAGAAGCTCTCTGTGCTACATCATATGGTGCTGGAATATGTCAGCCGTGCAGCAGATATGCCTACTCGGTCCTGTACCGCAGTATGTACTTACATGAGCAGCTTATGAGAGGCACATTGGGATGTTTTGCGTCGTGGCGCTTGATGATATTCTCCACCGCCGCCTGGTTCACATCACACAAGGCAAACCCTACCTCATTTCCACCACCAGGCTGCCTATATCTTGAGATCAGGTTGTTGAGCTAGTTGAGTCACGTCAGATAGAGCACGGCATGGATTGGTTTCTTGGTAGTTTACCATGTGGTTGCCCATGGCACCAAGGCCAATGAAGCCGACGGTGTTAGCTCTATCCGTTGAGAAAGACATGGCCGATGTTGCCGGAACGGAGTTCTGTCTCCCTTGTCCATGATGTGGTAGACTCTTCGCACTGAGAAGCCCTTGTCGAGCACGCGAAGGGCTTGCGACAAGGCCGGTCTGTCGAAGAGTGTTGTAGATGCGCATGATGACTAGCAAAAGCCGACACACAGAAAATCCACCGGAATAAAAGAAGATAAAAGCTTCACGAATACTTCAGGATTGAGCCTAGAGAGTCCGTACACCAGCTTAGGATGATCTATCGAATAGATGAAGGTACACCAGCGCCAAGATAGATCTAGACCCCGACCCCAGGTCATATAAGTGAGGGACAGCACATTAAGTGGAGACGGTCCGGCCAGCCTCCCAGCCTCCGCATCCGCTGCTTGTGACCCCACTATGCCGGCGGTCCGGAGATCATATGCGGCAAGGATATAGACCACGCGACAATAATACAGGGAGCCATTAACAGCTTCAAACGAGCCGGCAGCGGCAATAAAGCTGCTAAGGTATAGTAGATAACTGAGAATAACTATAAAAAGGACATTAATTAAATATAGATCTTTGAACCTATATATAAATATAGAAAAGAATCAACTTATAAACATTACAATAATTTATTACCTAGATAATAAACAGACTTTAAGAACTTATGATTCTATCTTTAGCCTTACTAAAGCCTGCCTACCTTCCTTTAGTAAAGTTATATCTCCTCTCCTACATCCTATACTTTATATACCATCTGCCCCTCCTAATCCCTTTCCTTTAGCAGTAAAGTTCTTTACAGCTTGTCAAAAACAAGCCGCTTATCAGGGTGCTATTCTTTTACCTATCATAAAATGTTAGTTGGGAGTAACAAGGCAAGCAAGAAGCCTCGAGGGTGCACATACACATTTGAAAGACTTTATCTGTTCCCCACCTCCGGGGCTGTTCTCGCCCGAGATACAGGAGTGATCCGGCATTTCTGTGAAGGATGACGAACATTGAGCACCGTAGTAGAAGAAGCATCTGGCTTCGTTCGCGACTTGGACAGATCGTGGCACCAAGTCCGGTCCCACACACCCTTTCTGGTTGTCGTTTCCTCGGTATTCTTCACATCCTGTGCCAGGCATATCATCCCCGAAGGTATAACATTTATCGAGCTCGGATCCCCATATCATCCTGTACCGTGTGTCCTTGTATGGAATACACTTTGATTCGTTTTCGTAAATTTTAACTATAACACATCAGTCCTGATTCGGCGGACATAGAGAACAGATATGTTGCTTACCTTTCCATACCGCCGTGTCGTCATCTGGCGCTGTTCCCCCGTTGCCTCTGTTTCACGCGGTTAGTCAGGGTGAGGAAAAGTTCAGCAAGGGGTGCTTACGGTTCGCAAGCTTGGCTGTCGCTTGGAGGAGTCCAGGCAGCATATCCGGTCCGGACTTGATGATCCACCATGATTTCGTAAATGACCAAACTTGCGATCATTTCATGCAATGGGATCTGAGGGTGGAAGACCCGTGCATACCCGTTCGGTACCAGGTAGTCGAATATATCTGCACGCGCAGCGAGCTCCTTCTTCGCGGCCAACATTTTGCTATCGTTATCATGCTGAAGCTCGGCGTTGGGATCAAGGAGGCGGGTGATTTTGGCAAGAATGAGCATATCACCGTAGAAGGTCCCGCTGAGTTCGCCGCCGTCAGTGTCTCGTTTCCACGGGCTCGTTCCCGCAGGGTCCCAGGAGTTGAGCTCGTAGAACATCAGTCCCTGCCTGGTATTGCTTTCACGGGTCGACTCATCGACCCCTGGCTCACAGTACCTGCCGCCGTACTTGCCAACAAAAGGATCGTACTGGATGAACCTGACAGAATCTCCTGCTCGTTCAACTGCTTCCTCCTGGAATGAATCATCAGTACGTGTGGAGGTATATTTTCAAGGAAAAGAGTTAACCAACAATCTGCGAATTGACCATGTCAACCAAAGCATTCATGGACACGCGACGAGATCTCGTCAAGTACTCGGCCGGTAGCCCGAGGTTTTCCAATTTGTAGAACCATGTTGTCCAAGTGACCTTGTCACACTCCGTTGTCATGTCTTCGGAGAAAAACTTGGCGTAACTACAGATCTCGTCAGTTAAACGGTTCAGGCATCAAATTGAGTACAGATCTCACCCTGTGACATAAACCTTGGCTCTGCATCATCGTTAGCTAGCTCTCAGGCCATAAGGGAAGAATAAGGGTACGAGGCATACCCGTTGGCAAGCTTTTTCTTGGCAGCTGTCAACACGTTGTCGAGACCTTCGTTGAAGGCCCGCGCAGTAGTCAGCGACTTGCTCCATTGGATCTGACCCTCGCAACCTCGAGAGAGACTGTCCCAATCAACCGCCTTTGCCCATTCATAATCCTTGTCCACCTCTGCAATCACCTTTGCGGCTGCGGCTTGCTCCTTGGTGAAAACGCCCATCTGGAAAATGCATGAGTTCAACAGGTTCAGCAAACCGACGTCGTTACCACCTGAACAAGATCTCTCGTTAGTAACGTAACGGTAGCGACACATCAAAGACTTGTCGCAAGGGTAGGCCTTCCGTTGTATATCGTAAACCGGCAGGGGAAGGACCTACCTATGGATAAAATAATGGCGTCCTGATTGTTGTCGAGCTTGGGAATCTGTTTGTCTAACACATCCTTCATGACAGCGCCAGAGCATGAAAGAAACTGGAAGTTTCGACCGGATGGATCGCCGATCCGTGAATCTTGGTTCATAAGATATGGGTAGGCGTGATCGTAGCGAGCACAGGCAAAGTCTTGTGTTGCAAGGTTAGATTCCGCGTGGTATCAAGAAACGCCCTGGAAGGTTTACTTACCACTACCAGCTTTGAAAGCGTCAAATACGCTTCCGAGCCTGTCTCCGGCACCGATTCCAGCCGAGTAAGAGTCTCCAATAGCGGCGAGCCTTCTGATGTTCAAGGGGTCGTCTGGGATATCGTCGTCCCTATTTTCCATGTCCCAATCCGTACCGTCGTTCAGACACTTGGCCTTTTCGTTGTCAAATACATTCCAGCAGATGTTCTCGCAAGTGGATGGAAGAGCAGGGACAGTGCCTCCGTTTCCTGGCTTTTCAGAAGGAGGTGGCAGGTCACCGAAGCCTGGATCTTGACCCGGGGCCCATCCTGCATCATCACCGGTAACATCCGTCAAACCACAGCGGTTGAAGAAGGTCTCTCCGCGATTCGTAAACGTGGCCATGATGGAGTGTAAGTCTGCTCTGCCGTCTCCGTCGAGGTCGGGAAAATATTGACAGGTACCTGCCCAAGAGCCCGAGTACTGTTTTCCACTCTTCAAGAACCACCAATTGCTACCGCCAGTGTCCATCTTGCCTTTGTTGATATAGACTGTTGCGTCGCCAGTGTACTTGTCGACCCAGATCATGTCGTCACCGCCACGTCCGTCCACATTGCCGAAGCGGATATTGGCACGATCGATACCTTCAGCTTTCTTGAACTGTGCGATTCTCTCCCAGGAACCATCGCTATTGTGAGTCCAGCCGTAGAATCGTCCGTCAGGCTGAATGCAGATATAGTCTGACATCTTGTTGTCCGAAATGTCGGCGAATCTGACAGGAAGGTCGTGAATGCCAACACCTCTCTTTTCCGGACAGTTCAAGACTGGCGCTGGATCGGCGAGATAGGTCCAGGTGAAAGATCCAGTCTTCTTGTAGTTGTTCAGCCAGACGGAAACTTTGTTGTTGTTGTCTGGATCGACCCATGCGATGTCGCACGCACCATCATCGTTCCAGTCGACCAGATGAAGATCCCTGCGATCCAGATTCTTCCCAGGGTTCCAGAGCTCCTTGGGGGTACCCCAGAATACATCGTCGTCACCACGGACCGACTTCTTTCCCAAGTTGGGCCAGACAGTCATCTTACCCGTTGACAGGGTCCAAACATAGTCTTGTCGTCCATCCGCATGACCATGCATATTGCAGTACTTGTTGCCATCAGCTTTGAGCTTAGTAGAACCACCGCCAGTGTTTTTCCAAACTTTCATGTCGAACTTGAATCTTCCGTCGGATTGTTTGGTCGATTGCAGATAGACATAGTCTGCCTTTGGTAAAAACCCAAAGGCAGCCTCGCCATAGATCCTGGCGAAGTGAATTCTGTCTCGACTCGTAGAGCCAACACCAGCATGGGTTGGTCCAGAAGAGGCGCCTTTCCAGAATCCCTGCCGCCAGGCGACGTTAAGTCCATCACCTGACTTCCCTTTTTTGCAACTTCGTGAGTTGGTCCAAGTTGTTGTGGCACCCGTGTCACTCACCCATAACCAGTCATCACGCCCGTCGCCGTTGATGTCCTCAAAACGAACACCACGCATGTCGCCCATGCCCTTGGCGGAGAAGCGCAAGCCGAGGGCTTGCCAGGAGGGAGTGTTAGTGGTGCCTGAGTTTCTCCAAGCACGAACGTTTCCACCGTTGTCGAGAATCATGTAGTCGGCTCTGCCGTCCCCGTCGATATCGCCCCATCTGACACGATCCTGAGCGTATCCGACGTTGCCCTTGATCATACCGATCTTCTTGAACGTCGGCGGGCGCGTAGCAGTCCCATCACGGTTGTTGATTGACGCCAATGTATCTCCGTTGGGCGAGACGCAGAGGAAATCATCGTATCCATCACCGTTGATATCAACCCACCATATACCACGAGGATTGCAGAACAGTTTGGTGTCCAGATCAGACACCTTGGAGAACTTGCCACCTCCATTGTTCTTCCACGTGGCGAAAGAAAGCACGTCATCAGCATACCACCAACCAACAATGTCATCATACTTGGACCCATAAAGCCTGGTGAAGAACCACTGGTCACGATCGAACTCAGAAGTGTACGACCAGATAGTGCCCATCTGTTGGCTGTTGTGGTAGTAGATACCATCATCGTCGCCCGAGCCCTTCTGAGTGATACCACCGTATTGAGCCTGGCCAGCTATTTTGTCGCAAGTGTTTCCCACTGTTGGAGAGAATGGAGAAGCTTCTGCAATGAGTCCCATCTGGTGAGCCCACTCAATGGCATACCAGAACTTGATTGCCATCTTCTTATGTCCAGCATCGCTGTGAAAGGTTTCTCGTCAGTGGTGGATTTCTGGACTAGAAATCTGGGAACTTACTTGGGATGGATTCCATCTGACACCAGCTCATCCAACGGGATATCGATATCGACGTAATCGATTGGCTTTCCCACGCTCTTAAGCCGCTGGATCATCTTCCTGGAGAATGTAGTTAGAAGAGGGTATTCCTATGATTCGACGACCTGGATTTTGTGGGCAGACAGCTGGCCGCGGGAACATACTTGTACTGCTCGTTAATTTCTTTACGATTACTCTCTGCCTTGGCATCGTTTCTTCGAATCACTGAAGAAACAACAACAAATGTCTTGGACATCCCGTCGGCGGTCCAAAGGTCGTTAAGTAGTGCTTCCAATCGGCCACTGGCTCCGTTCACCTGGAAGAGTGTCAGCTACTACCCATTAATAGTCAAGCGACAATGGGGAGGTACATACCAGTCCTTGATTCGCGTCGTTGGTACCAACGTTCATCTAACAAGCATGTTAGTTTTGAAGTCATACATAGTACATCAACTACAACTTACCACAACGACATTGGGCTTGTAACTGTATGAGTTGCGCGCTGCTTTTCGGACTTGATCGATAACGTCACCACTAGTGGCTTCGAAGTCCTATTGAGTTAATGTTAAGATGGAACCCGAAAGCTTTTTTTTAGAGAGATCTTACTCTGTCCTTCATGTTTCCATTCTGTTTGCTACCAACCATATTGACAAGCCACTAAGATGACGCATATCAGCACATGTAGCAAGGTCGAATCATGAAATGGTTTCCACGAAGGAGACCACGAAAGTACACATACGCCTTTGTATCTCAGCTGATCCCTTAGAGGCTTTCGAAAGCTACACAGCGTGTCAGTCTTCTTTTCTGTGAAACCCCTACTCTTTTCATCACGTACCCGTTACCAGTGCTCGATCCAACACCACTGACAATAGATGCACCCAAAGGCAAGATTCTCAAGGCAGGCTTCTCGCTTTCACGAGCCGTGAGGCCTACATGATTGGAAGCGAAACTCGTGTCTTTGAGCTCTGATTCATAGGAGGAGTACTGCCCGGAAGGCAGACCTGCTACTCCGCCCAAGAAGGAAAGAGCCGGCACAATCAGACTGAAGACAGTCTTCACGTGCATAATTGCAGGTTATGTGCAGAGCGACTGCACGGGTAACAAAAGAGTGTATGATGTTTGATAGGTTTGAAAGGAGTTTATTTGATGGGAAGATGGTTGGTTGAAGAGGAAGAGACAAGTAGGACTATACATTTAGTCAAATACACCGCAACCGCTGATTTAGTTACCAGACATACCAGACCATCATACCATTATATCATGCGTTTTCGAGAAAGGAACGCAGGGGCAAGCCATGGTAGAATTTGAAAAATAAATCAGCAATCTAGACTCTCTGACTCTCTACAGGGGGGTTTCAATCTCACCCTCCTAGTAAATAGTCCCGAAGGCAGGGGTGTCGATAGGTTACGGTACGAGCCTCTCCAGCCGACCTCGGCAAGTAGCACGAAACGCGACCGACGGAGAATTATAAAGTTGGGGTCCCTGTTCCTTCGGGGGCATCCTTCGGCGCTGACTACTATAATGAGACTTCAGGCACTTGTGTATAGTGCAGCGGTGGGGGTTCCATTGCATCGGGAATTAATTAAGTTAGCGAACCGCTGGATACAACCACCAACGCGGTGTTTAGTCACTTGGAATTCTTCGTTTCAACGGCAAATGGATTGTCAAATTCTCCAACCCTCCAGCATAATCGCTGCCCTCTTGTGCTTTTCACGCGCCTTCACAGCTGTATTGTACAGAGGGACACGTGGTGGCTATTAGATGCTCCGCCGTTTTGTTGGATCCTGTCAAGCGGTCGGGAGCTCGTTACAATCAGGCCATCATGCGCAGTACTAGGAGGGGTTCAATCTCACCTCCCTTGACTGTTGTACCTCAGAGATAAGCCGCGTGATGGTTGAAAGGAGAGCTACATCCATTTGGGTGTAATTTGACCTGCAAACGAAGTGCCCATTGTTTGCAATTTGAATGTCTATGGGCTCCCCCCTACCCGAGGTACGAAGGTCATGAGGGTGAGATTGATCCCCTGGTACCTCGCATAAATATATGTGGGGAGCTAAGCCTCTGGGTACAGTCAGACTATCAGATGAAAATTTCGCCTTCCCTTTCTGTCATGACCACGGAGTAATTTAAATAAACCCCCGCTTAGCAATCTTTTCAAATACAAACTTTAACATGTTGCCTTATACAAACCTTTGCCCATATCTTCATCAGTCACATCACCGATTCACATTCCCTCAAGTTTCAACTTTTTGAACAACTCCTGCATTCGCAGGAATACACTGCGAACCATGCACTTCCAATCGGTGACTGTGGCAGCCGCCTTTTTCTGCGCAGTAGCTGCTATTCCTTGTTCACAAATCGGATGGTCGAGTGGCAATATGGGCGACGCCGAGTCCGTACTAGATCCATTTGATCCGCAAGGCCGTTGGGAGGTTGTGGAAGCCAAGGAATGTTGGGTTCGTTTTCAAACTTACGAGCCAGGTCAGAATCCAAGCGACGTCAGGGTCACTAAAACGGATTTCACTGCCACTCCAGCCCAAGTCTCTCACACAATCAACAATTTCTTTGGAAGCCCTGAAAATATTATGCTTTGGCTCCCAATGGTGTCGAGAAGCTTTCAATATGTACGTGCAGTTTCTATTCTCAATTTCCATATCTCAACCTTGGAACCTGGGATATGAGCTGCTTTTGAAGAACCTAACGTGTCGTGTTGATCCCCGAGATCCCACAACTTTCATTGTACTGTAGCGTTACTGATCCATCATAGGCCAGTATCCTGCCGCCGGTGGTTAGCCAGGATCATGAAGTGGTCGACCCTCAAAAGACCATAGTAAAGAGTCGCACTATACTGTCTATCAGTAAGTTATATTTACCTCAACGACGCCGCTTCGCTAAAAACAATTCTTTCAAGTCCTCCCTAGTGGCGCAAAAAAGCTCGAAATCGTGCGGCCGGAACCTCCTAATCAAGGCGAAAGCAACATAAACCTAAAGAGAGCCGATGACGTGGGGATTACCGGGCTCAAGGGCACAATATCATCTGATGACTGGGCCTATACCACAGCCGCCGAAGCTCAGTTAGTCCTGCTTAGCATCTACAGGGAACAAGCCAGAGCTTATTTCGCAAGGGAGGAACCAAACTTGAAAAATGCTTGGGTCACAGCGGAAAAGGCAGACAGCAATGAATGTGTCGTTATCGATTTTCGGAATTTTGAGAATTTCATACTCCGTCCCAGGCCGGCACTTGGTTGATGGATTTCAGCTAGACTGGTACTGTTTTTCTACGTGATTCTATTCTTGTACGGGATATTTAGATTTAATGTAAAGTTGGGTGTTTAATAGAATTACTGCTGGCTTTCTTAATATGTATGATGCATTCAACAAAATGACTATGGCAGCCGTTATCAAACTCAATATTGTCGCCCTTCGCATTGCCGAAGAAACAATGTTGTCGATGACTTCAAGGTTAAAGAGCCTTCTCTAAGCTTATCAACGCTTTGCTTTCACTAACAATCGCGCTGCGTCATTGCTATATCACCAATCATTCCGTGCCGGATAGGTGAGAAATCTTGACGCCAGTCATCTCGATACTGTTCCCAGAACTCATAAACCGCTGGTGTCATCGTGTGTTCACACCATATGAACCTCGTCAATTTCATCTCTATTGCTTCCCAGTCCTGGAAGTGCCCAACCGAATAGAAGCATTGATAGCGCTGCACCAGCACTGCTGCTCGCGCCTGACTGATCTTGCTCTTTGTAAGGCCGCCCACCACGTGTAGTAGCCAAAGTAGGATATCAGGCGCAGGAATCCACGGCGACATGTTTCTTGTGAACTCTGTAATGCAATGTAGTATCTCTGCGACACACTTTTCTGGTGCAAAGCTGCCTTCCCAGAGACCTGTGGACAGCCTGTATGTACACAAATATGCTGCAAAAAGGCATGCTCTGTAAATTAGGCCTTGTTCTTTCTGTGGGCCCCCTGTCGCTGTTTCGCTGAGGAGATCCACAAGTTGAGCTTCCAGGTTCGCTTGGCTATTGCATAATGGATAACCCTCATCATCTAAGTCTTGCATCAGCGGTAGTGAAGCGACTACAACGTCCATGTCATCGTCAGCCAAGGGGTTCGGCGGTGCCTCATGCCCGTGTCTTCTATCCACAAAGCAACACATCGCGTTCAGGTCTTGGAGCAGGGAAACAAATTTTGTAGGCCAAGTATTGGCATGTAGCGCGAAACCTTGTGGCATTACAAAATAGCCACGATATTTGTTGTTCTCCCGCAGGGGAGCAAGAACATCATGATTATTAAACGGTAAGAGTTGAGGTGTGCTGGTTGCTAGGGAGCGGAACATATCTTGCCAGAACAAGGCACGCTGGATCTGTTTGATACGTGCGTGACTGTATGCACTGCTCAAAAGACCATACTGGCTGATGATATTTTGGAGTCCACGGATATGCAGAGCAGCAATGGCAGGTGCGGAGGTTTCCTGGACTCGATATTCGAAGCTTATCAACATGAGGATGACTTCAATGGTCTGTAGTGATGGCGCAGCCACACTGGACTGGGAAATGTCGAGATTAAGAGACTCGAGCACTTTTCCACGGTGATGTATCGTCTCGTGATTGGCCTGGTAGCCATTGGCTACCAGAGCGAGAAGAAGAGATAGGGCGTGGAACAGCGCTCTATTGGCCAACGACAGTACGGAGTGGCCGCCAACATCGAGGCTCTGGAATAAAACGGAGTCGGTTTGTTGATCAATCCGGAAGAGTGGCTCCCCAGCATACTTTGCTGATGCTATGCGAAACATATTAGCTAGTGAGCGTAGTCGGATAAGGATGAGGAGGTGAGGTCGCACGGTGTCTTAGAAGCTGCCGGAGTCGCTCAGGGCTTTCGCATAGGGTATCAAACGGATCCATAAGACAGCAGGATACTCCGGGAAGAGGATGGTAAAGACAATGAGAAAGTAAGTCAGTCTTCGGGCCGCTGGGCAAAGTTGGAAACGCTGCTGTAGTGGTAGGTACGACACCATCATTACTGATGTCAGTCCCGGTTTCACTTCTAAGTCTTCGCCTTCCTCTCTGCTTCTCCAAACCGCCACGGATGGCGTGTTGTCCCTGTCTTCCTTGCTGCTGGCAGTCTCGAACCCGGCTGGGACGGGACACAACAACAAACTCGGACATGCTCGCTAACGAGTTCCAGTGCCAGTACTAAATGCTCACGGGTTGTGTGATTATTTGTATCGAGCGACTAGGCAATAGATATTCACATTAAAGAAATGCGAAATAATCAGAAACAGAAATCTTACCTGTAGTTAGCCGACTCTCTTTCCCCTCATCCCACTTTAAGCGGCCCCACTTGTAAGATAACGTACATAATAACTAACCTACTACATAAGAGAAGCAGGCCTAGACAATCGATTTTAAAGGTAAAAACAGCCCACCCTATACAAGTGTCGCTGCCACGGACTTATCTCCCCTCCTCCGCCACCTAGCCAGGTTAAGTTGGTAATTTACCCACAGCACTATTCACTACTGATTTACCTCACCTTCTGCTAGGATGCTCGAGTCTAAGCACAGGACCAAGGAACTCTTTGAGGACATAGACTCCATTTTTTTCCTGGTAGATACAGGATTTGTTGACCTCGTTGAAGCACGTGACGGACTATCTAGGTCTTTGGACCTTCTTCAGCCACTGCGGCCTTTTCATTCTAGAAGCAATGAACGGAATGACCAATGGAAATCTCGGCACAGCAGTCGTTCTCGCTGCTTGACCTGTATCATAGAGCACGCCCTTCTCACCGAGTAGTATAGAGCAATGAGGCTGCAGAGCCGAAGCCAGTGTGAGTGACATGGGTCCGTCTCTGGTATTAATTGCCCCGCGTGAATTTTCGACTTTTCTAAATGCTCCGACAGTCATTCCCAGTGAAAAGTTATGTTTCCACTTTCTCTTAAGCTGTTGTTCTGGAATAATTTACATTACCGTAGGGCGAGTGTCGCCAGGTCTCGCAAGAGTCCGGTGAACTACTTCGTACTTGGTCATTGTAGTGTTAATGAACTCAGTAGATGCTCATCATCGGAAACTTTTGAGTAGTGTGAGAATAAGTAAATGGAAAAAAGTTGCTTTCTCCTAGACTGGCATCAAGACATCTCTTTCGCAATGGGACTACAATGGTAATAAAACGTTGTAAATCCGTTATCACCGTTCATATTTCGGGATACAAGATGCACTGACGCATATAAATATCTCACGATTGAAACAATTGAAAGTTGGGTTGAGGCCATTCCGAAAATTCGCGGGGGATTCACATATATTCGGGCTTACAAATAAGCTTTGATTGACACTACTGCAGCCGTAGCGTGGCCACCACAAGTCTTCGGAATTAGCGGTTATTCGGCCCCCGCAGCGCCTGCGAATGCTACTTGAGTCTTAACTTAAATCATTACGTTCTAGTGGATAATTAGCTAAGGCCTAAGTGTCAGTGGGTGTATCGCGGCCGTTTGCCACTTCGTTGAACTTCGTGGGCATGACGACGCCATGATGCAATACAAGCTTGCAATAGGTTTCAGAGCTTTGCTCATCAGTCCGATACCTGTGGAAATCCCCGACGAGTACCGGCCGAAAAGCTTATCCCAGGCACTGGACTAACCATATAAAAGAGGAAAGACAGGATGGTTTGTAGTAAGGAAGTCAACTTAGACGACATCGGCACCAAACCAACAAGTACATCAACGTCAAATCCTACCGCATCTCTCGGATGATCAAAAATGTCTTCTTCACCTGAAGCCATAAACCAGTTGGTTGAGAGCTACGCTCAACTCTTCAAGAACGGCCAACGGTCTCCTATCTTACGTCGACCAAGCGAGTATGGCATGGATTATGAGGACATCTTCTTCCCTTCACTCGACGGGACTGTGCTTCAGGGCTGGTTCATCCCCGCATTGAACTCAAAGAAACTAATTATTGCAAACCACCCGATGACTTGCAATCGATACGGATACCCGGGCCATCTGGAGGGTTACGGTGGTTTTGGTGGCTTTGAGGTCAACTTTCTACCTGATTACAAGTCTCTCCACGATGCTGGCTACAACATTATTTGCTACGACCTTCGCAACCACGGCATTAGCGACGCAGGCTCTGGCGGTATGTGTGGTGCTCTGGGATACTACGAGGCGCGTGACGTCGTCGGGTCTATCAAGTATGCCCGCTCTCGCCCGGAGACCAAGGATAACAGTATGGGTCTTTTGAGCCGATGCATGGGCGGAAACTCGACAATACATGCCATGACCTATTTCCCAGAGTATTTCACCGATATCACGGCTATGATTCTCCTTCAAGCCGTGTCTGGGCACGCCTTTGTCGAGAAAGGTGCCATTAATGCCAACCTTGACAAGGACGCGACTGTCTCGGCGTTTGATAAGCGGATCCACGAGCTCACCGGGTTTCGACTCAAGGAATTGAGCCCGATTCCTTTGGCGAAAAATGTCAAAGTTCCTACTCTTTTCGCTCAGGTCCGCAAGGACGTCTTGATTGACACATCGGACAGTCAACAAATCTTCGATGCACTTGGCAGCAGTGAAAAGAAGCTCGTGTGGATTGAGGATACCACCAGACGCTTTGACGGTTACAATTACTTTGCTCAGAACCCCACGGAGATGCTTCAGTGGTTTGACAAGTATGTGTGAGGGCTGTAAACTCTTGATAGATTGTCCGTCATGATGGAAGGCGTCGAGGACCACTTGTTCTTAGTTTGAGATACTGCCTCTGATAGCCTGAAGAGAGAAATCACTTACAGTGCCGTAGAAAGGAACAAATGTATTCCTCATTAGATTCACGCATGCCCATTGCCTCTGTGCCGGCGTAGTCATTGCATTCAGCTCAAACTCCTGTTTCTCCAATATTTCTCTATATACCTTCACCGACCCATCGACACGCGACAATACCTCCTATAGCAATAATTCTGTCAGAGTCCACTACACCTCTCTCATAACAGCCTTCGGTACTCTTCACTCCATCAAGAACTTCGAATGACAACTAGCCCGCAGATGGGTGCTGAATTAGGCCCAGGTCCAGGCTTTGCCATTTCCAGAGATCGGCCAACGCACCGAGCTCCTCCTCTGACATGACGGGAAATTCAATGTCGACCGGGCCACTTTGCTCCACGCTGTCCTCGATGGTGGGACTTGGAGTAAACTGAGTTATGGTGTTTTCAGCTCTCATCGGCTGAGCTGAGGGTGCGTCATGAAAGAGATAGGGGTCGCTGCGGAAAGGGGAAAGTTGCAAACCGCTGTTAGGTTGAGTTGCTGGAAGTGGTTCAAGAGTAAGGTGCGGTGACTGTGTAATCCCTTGAGAGTATCTGTTAAGAGGAGGACCGGTAGCGGGAAGGTGACCCCAAGAGGACAGACCAGTATCTGATGTGCTGACTGTCTCTAGAAGAAGCGACTTTGGCCGAGGGGCTTCGACAGGAGCCAGCTTCGCTCGTTTGCGTGAGGCGTTTGTGACGTTCAATTTCTCGGGAACCTTTTGCTGAAGTTTTCCGCGTAGTCGAACAAGGATATTGCAGTAAAGCCGAGCATTCGGAACAGTGGTTGCCAGACGCGTAATCACCCCAGTGGCTACCTCAAAAGCTTCGAGCATTTCTTGACGCTTAGGCACCGAGCCATCTGTGTCGTGCATAACAACACTTGAAAGCACAGAAGCCGTGTCAAAGATAGCAAAGACGACGAAGTGAAACTTGGCGTCGCGGGGCCAGACATGGTTGAAGAACTCGCGAAGAGCTCCCATAAGCTTCAACGCATAGTCAATGCCGTCACACCGGATTTGAAGCTCGGTCTTGGATGCTGTCACTTTAACAATAGGTTTGGCTAGATACGCACGTATCGGGTCTAGGAGCATGGAATAACCCATTGTACGTAAGTAGTGACGGTGAAGGGTTATCCAAGGGTGAAGAACGTCCTGGCTACGATCGGGATTATCCAGGTCGAACGCGGGTGGATAACGCGACATCCAATCCTTCAATATTCGCTGGTATTCTTGGACGTCGGCTAACTCAACGATATTCTTGGGGGGGCCAAAGCGTGCAAATAGCTTCCGGATAAGCTGGGACTGCAGTTTCATGTGTAGCAGTGGTGATGGAGTAGTGCCTTCGAGTGTTAGCGTCGGAAGACCAACATCGCAGTCGTTACGATCAATGATCAAGGGACGTGAGAGTAGCGCAGACATTTGCCTGGGGCAGTTTAGAGAGACTAGCCACAGTTGAGAAAGGGTCACATACCAGTCCCAAGTGTCGAGTACACACCAGACCCGCCGATGCATCTCGCGCTCGAACTCTGGGATATCGCCTATGGCTTCTTCCCGATGCATACCTGAGATACTGCGTCAGAGACTGCGTTAGAGGTCGAGGAGACGTGTGACATGTGATACTCACTCAATTCCTGGGCTTCTCGAATAGCATTGTTCAATACATGCCAGCACTCCGTGAATCTGGCTTCGGATTTATACCAGTAACACGACTGCAATAATTGCTGCACATTGAGTAAATGATGGTGCCCTGCTGGAACAGCTCTGTAGAGCTCGCAAGAGGTGAGGTGGTACCGTTCGGTGAGCCTCTGGGCTGTCTCACTAAGCTCAAGCTCAAACTTGCGCTGCAGCTCGGCGCTGAGATATTGACTCGAGCAAGCTAAGATCATGATGAGAAGGCAGGTCCATTGTAGACTGAGGGACTCTCCCGCGCTACGATCTCTCCACCACTCCTGATACTCTCTGAGAAAGGCAGGAGGATAGATAATATAATAATGAAAGTTGACATTGTCCACGAAATTCTTGACAAGGGAGTCTGAGAAACAGTCAGGAAAATGCCAGATGGTTCCACCAAGATCAACAAACGACTTACCGATATATGGGCGAGGAGGGAGGACATCGAGAGCATGTCGTAACTGTAGACATGAGTCTGGCTTGACACGAATTTGCCTCGGCCGAAATCTTTGTTCCTGCCACACTGTCAGCAGCTTGCATTCCATGGCAATTGAGACTGACCTTTGCCTGGGGGTTGATTCTGGAAAAGAAGTGCTGTGAGGTATATCCCAGCGCCTCAAGCCCTTCAAGATATTCGAGCGGCTCAGCCTGTGACTCATCAACGTCTCTTACTTCTCCCCATTCCTCATTGTCATCCCTAGACCCAGCATCACGCTTCTTGCACCCTGAAGGTCCGGTTGCGATATCTTTGAACTGGCACTTGTCGGCTACATTACGTTTTTGGCAGTTGTTACAAGGCCAGATGCGGTTGCACTGGTTTTAGGAATTAGCGACATAAGTGGCTTGTCACGCCGTAATAACAACTTACCTTCTGCTTGCGACGAGCACACTCTGTGCAAGCAGCGCGACCAGAACTGGACTCTCTCGCAAGGGAAGCTTTATCCATATTTGGCCATATAATTGGGGATCGGGCTGCTCAATGACTCTTTAATATGCGCTATAAGATTGTGGGATTGCAGGAATGGCAGTCAAACGCTGCAGCAACACGTTAGGGCACTGAATGGAGGAGGGTCTAGAACCTTTATTCTAAAACAACTCACACTAACACCTTTATATGACCCGGAGGTGGAAATCACGCTAGCCTCAGTTTAACCGACAGAACAGAACAAGGCCATTGTGGTTAAATCCGGTAATCCCGGGCAGAAATAACAGCAAGAATTTCTCGACTGCTCAGTTCTCGTACCAGCCCGTGATGCAGAGTAGCCGGCAGCAGCAAGCACGTCGCGACTGTTCACCTGCAGTAAGTCACTTTGTTCAGAGATCGAGGTCTGTGTTGTTTGGAACGGCATTATGAAGTCTGAATCGACCCTTTTGTCGCACAATGACGCTTCGGAGTCGTCTAAGGGCACATTTTGCGGTGACGTCAGGCTCTATTCTCTTCTCCCTGGAGGCATAGAGTTGTAAGATGAAAAACAAAGTACTTGATACAAGACAAGAGTGATTCGGGTGATGTCTCTATAGTTATTCCAGTAACCCCATCATATAGCGATCACTAGAGTACCACGCCCCAATCTCTGAACTCTGGGTTGATTCTCCACGCTTCGCCATCTCCATTCCCCTGCAAAGGCCAGCAACAACCAGTAGCTAGCTAGTGAGGAGCAATACGACGCAATCCGTTGGTCCTGAGACCACTGTGTCAACTCTCTTGTTCTTACAGAGTGTTGAATTCAGACGCATGATTTTCTTCCCTGGCTGCGATCTTGTGGGGTGGAGAGTATTGAGATTGGTACAAGAGACTCAAAATATTCGACAGCTTGTCTGTAACTCGCCGCTTCTTCTAACAGACTTTGTCTTTAATTGTTTCTGTGATGAAGTGGCGATGGAGGGGCAAACCATGAAGGGATGGAAAGACATGACGCCTGGAGCGCGAAGCCATCAAGGCCACATAGAGGGGTTTTCCATAGATGATATGACCCAGACACGTGATTATAAGGATAGACTAGTATTCCTTTATATAGTGCACTCCATAGACTCGTTGAACTTGTAACTATTCTCAGACGTGCTTCAGATATTTATATAAGCCTGATTGGCAATGCTTCAATGATTGTTTAAGCGCTTTAGTTAAGATTATACTGAGTCGTTGTCTCGTGTGTCTCCGTAGAACAACCCTCGGTCATCAATCGTCGTTAAAAAGATATGTCATCCAATCGATGTCCTCGTCTAGCAAACCCGTATCAAGAGAGTCCAGGATCGATTCCTGCATAGTTCCAAAATCGGCTGAAGAAATACATGGCGCAGCATCTTTTGCGTTATTGAAGAGAAGCTGAATCAGCTTCCGGCTGCGTATGCACCCAGCGTCCAGAGGCTCCATTTTGGTAAAGAGTTCGATTGCACACCGTATATACTCACTACAATTATACCGTTCTGCCTCCTCTTTATTCGACATCAGACCCAGGACAAGAACCAAGGTCACCTGGAACAAGTTCCAGGCGCTGTTCCAGCATACAAATTGATTCGGGGACCAATCCAAGTTCATCAGGCTGACTCCCTCTCGTGCGATCTCGATACATTTACGCGCACAGTCTCTTTCGTGGGTAGATGCTTCAGACCACGGCTTTCGGCGCAAGACAATGACGAGCAAGCTTGGGCGGTAGAGGGTAAGTCGAGTTGTGATATACCGCCACCAGAGAACAGCTCGTGCAATGTCGAGATTTGGCGGGCATTGCTCACGAGAAGCAAGAAACGAGTGCAAAGAGTGTTTCCAGGCATACAATTCGTGATCGAATTCATGGACTTCGTTCGGGCCGATGAGCGGCAGCTGGATCAGTCGCTCTTGAATACGTGTCGCAATTCTACAAAACCTCTCACTAGCCGCTAGGGAAATCGTGCCGTAATCCTATGGCATGTGCAATACGCATTAGTGACTTTCGTATATTCAAGGGTTGCAGAGGGGGCGTTACCATGCTCTTCATGGCTGACATGGGCGATGTAAGTATTGTCGACGGATTCCAATATGCCATGCTGGGACGACCCAAGGTGGAAGAAGCCCACGTATCCAGACACAACAGAGACCACCAAGTGCGTATTCGAGCAAGTATCGAGCTGTTGGTAGGATGGCACGAGTTGGCTACGTGGAGCTGTTGGACCTGAGCTCTATGTAAGCCCATCGCAATAGCCATTCGAATCGTCGCTCCCATTACAGCCATTGCCATATTCGGCCTATTCAGAAAATGAAGAATCATGCCGCCATAGAGAGCCAACGCTTGTACCATGTGCAAGTGACCGGAGCCGAAAGAAGAGATGTTGAGGTGAGGTAATGCCCGTGTATAGAAGATGTTATGTCCTGTGAAGTGTACAGAATCAGATGCCATACAGCCCATGGCAAGCACCATGTTTAGCAGGGCAAGCCATGAGCCGTCTTTGCTCTCAATGGCGACGGATTTGTCATATCGCTGGCGGAAGTCTGCTTCGTCTACCATTGGAATAATAGGGTGGACGTGGGTGAAGTATGCATTGATCAGTGGTACCTCGTCTATTTGCAAAGGCTCGCCGAGGCTGTCATCCATCGTGGAGGGGCTTCTCCATGCTTGAGGGCCCTTGGGTACTTGTTGCTGGACGCGAGGAGAGAGATGTGCAATGACTCGTAGAATGGTCGGTACCGAGGACAACCCCAAGTACGAGGCATTCGGTGATTGCCTAGAGAACGCCAACCCGTTGACATCGTCGGCCACCCGCGATGTATCGCTATCGCTGTCCGAAACTTCATCCCAAGTGAACTTCTGCTCGGTTGATGGCTCCAAGACTTGCATATCATCATGTGATCCTGCTTCGACTGTGGTTGGAGGGGCCGAGGACTGCAGGCGTAGCAACAATTGCTGATGCGTCATTGACGAGAGTTCATCCAACGAGCCGGAGGGAAACAATGTGTCAATGACTTTCTGGGCTTTGGTGTAAGCATCGGTGAGCTCAACATACGTCCTATATGAGAGGTATCGTGTCAGTATAGACACTCGGGCCTCAATGCTACGCCAGCTTCTCATTACTTAACAGATACGTTCTGTCTTTGCTTCCGTGCGGGATAATAACAAAGATGGGGAACCAGATAGTAGATACATTGTCGACAGGGCGTGGTTCGGCCCTCGCACTTGACACGTCGTCGTCGGCATTCAGCACATGACGATGTTGCTCGGGGGTGTCGACCTCGTTCAACGGGATCTTGGTACGGGACTGGTTCTGAGCGGTGGGTATCCTCCATGGTGGAAGGTGAGTTTTGGCCAAGCGTGAGACAAAACTCCGCTTGGAGTTTTAAGGAATCCGAGTATGGTAACTCTGGATATTTGGTTGGATGCTATTTATAAATCCAGGCAGGAGCTTGATGTTAGTCGGCACTTGGTGGTCAGGGGATGAAAGGGGGCCCTTGATGGATGCCTGGATGGCACGTGAGCTGCTCTGGTGTTGAGGGCGTCATTGAAGTGGGGGCCAAAAGGATTCGGCCCCCGGCATGCACTATATCTTGGAGCAAGCGCAGGCTGTGTTTGCGCTGTGTTTGCGCCATACGAGATCGAGATTAAGGACATGGAGCCCCTCTTCACTTAGCCCGATCTGGGCGACCGTTTTCGACGCCGTTTTTGCACGTTCGATTTCTTTGAATTAGAAAAAACAAAAACTAAATAAAAAGTGTAGAGGTAACGGGTAGCCTGAATGCCGTCATCTAGCAGTACAGGCTGTTCTTGTAGTGGTTACTCTAAGTGCCCTGGTAAGTATACCTACACTGGTTGACCTTTTCGCGGGGTCGTGGGCCAGGATGCACAAGATTAAACTGAGCGATATGATATCAAGATAGCAAGTAGCGATGCACCAAATGGAGTAATGAGCGTATGGGCTGACTTGGTTAGGGCTGATACTCTCATGAGACCTTCCTTAACCTACACGAGGCTATTTATGTTAGGGATGACTAGAAAGGTAGGAGGCAGAGCTATATGGCAAATGTCCCCTGGCCCTTGATCCATGTCCCTGACTATAATTACAGTGACGGAGTGACGTGTTGAACAAAGAGGCCTACTGCAGGGGCCAGAGGACGCTCACACGACATATTTAAATGTCGCCCCTCCCCAAATCGGGGTAGCATTTAATCTATTGATTGATTAAGTGGCATGTTGTATAGCCATGCGTGGAAGGTAGTGGCTGCGCACTAAGAAAAGTCAATACGAACTCTTCATCTATCAGGACATGATCAGCAGCCCACGTGGGTAGGATCGCGCTAGGACGGTATTTCGGCTGGTCCGTAACACCGTCTTAGCTCAGCCTGTGGCCGGGAGACGTGACAGCTAGCCAATCATGCCCCCATAAGTGAGTGCAGACCCATAAGCCTTACGGGACCAAAAGAGATACGGGTCTTGCAAGTTCCTTATCTCTCAAACCACAACACCAAAGTAGCTCGCATCACCGCTGCGCCGGTATGACTGCCATATCGAAAGACAAAGCTGAGGCTCAAAACGAGCATGTTCGCAGCGGCAGTGACGGGGTCAAAAACGCCCCCCAGCGTGTAGAGGCACTGGTCTTTGCGCTTGACGCCAACGGAGGAGCTCCGTCACCCTGGGGACGCGGGCATCTACAGCTATACATGGCCTGTGCCCTCATTTACCTGTGTTCCACTATGAATGGCTACGACGGCTCACTCATGGGCTCTCTGAATGCTCTTCCAGAGTATCAAGAGTATTACGGCCTGGGCGGGAGAGGATCAACCTCAACAGGCCTTGTTTTTTCTATCTTCCAAATCGGGCAGATGGCAGGTGCCTTGTTCACTTGGGTTTGTGACTGGAAAGGACGCAAGATGATACTGGCTGTGAGCTCCCTTCTGGTATGTGTATCTGCCGTCTTCACTGCAGTAGCCCCGACATTGCCATCCTTCATTGGAGCTCGTTTTCTGCTTAGCTTCTTCTCGACTATCAATACAGCGGCTGCCCCGATGCTCCTCGTTGAGATCGCCCCCCCTATGCACCGCGCAACTGTGGCGGGGATATACAATACTCTGTACTGTATTGGAAGCATTATTGCGACTTTTGGTAAGCATGCAGAGTTATTTGTTACCAGTAAGCTATGACAGCTAACAGTGGAGCAGCCATGTACGGAGCCAACATCCATCTTAGCGGAAACATGAAATGGCGTCTTCCCCTCTGGCTCCAGATACTGTGTCCCGGTATGGTTTTTCTGGGTTCTTGGATGTTGCCTGAAAGCCCAAGATGGCAAATTGCTCAAGGACGGCACGAAGAAGCACGAGACTTTATTGTAAAACATCACGCGAACGGCAATTCTGACCATCCCATTGTTGCGATCGAGATGCAAGAGATTCAAAATTCGCTCGGCAAGACACAGGCTCGCTCGGCGTGGGCTTGCTTTGACCTTCGGAATCTCTACAGATCGCGTGCTTCTCGTTATCGCATCATGCTGGTCGTTGCCATGTCCTGGTTCGGTCAGTTCTCGGGAAACAATGTGGCAAGCTACTATCTTCCAGTGATATGCAAGAATATAGGCGTTACATCCGTTGACATGCTTCTACTATTGAATGCGTTCTATGCATTGACTGGATGGATTGCTGCCACAGTCGGAGGTATGTTTCATGAATGGGTACCATCAGTACCCCTACTTACACACTCGTGTAGCTCGTCTCCATGACATTGTCGGTCGGCGTAAGATGTTCATGGGGTCTTGTCTGGGCATGTCGATTGCGTTAGCCGTTGTTACAGCTACGACCGCCGAGTATGAGAAGACCGGGAGCATTCCCTCAAGTTCAGCTACCATCGTCTTCATCTTCATATTCGGAATCATCTTCGCCGTTTCCTTCACTCCGATGCAACCCATATACCCTGCCGAGGTCCTATCCAGTAACTACCTACTTCCTGTATTGTCCCACAGTAACAAGTCTGACATAAGCAGACGACATGCGAGCCAACGGCATGATGATCTTCCAGATCACGTCAGGATGCGCAGGCTTTATCAACACCTTCGCCGCCCCAGTTGCCATGGAAAATCTCCGCTATTGGTTGTAAGTGCTTCAATTGTTGACAACCAACCTTCAGCATACGACTTGTACTAAAACATCCAGCTACGTATTCTTCGTCTTTTGGGATCTTTTCGAATTCGGATTTATTTATTTTTTCTTCGTCGAGACAAAGAATTGCACCCTGGAAGAGTTGAGCGAAGTCTTTGATGCTAAGAACCCTCGCAAAGCAAGCGTCCAGCCAGTCTCAAGTGGTGTTGCGCACATTGGTCTCTAGCATGATGTATGCTGGAAAACAACTCACACGTTTGTTGTTAAGCAGAACGTTGGGTGCACTCTTGTGAGGATCAGATGAACGGTCGTTTAATAGGGTGAAGCTACATGTGACTTGATATGATTTGGATGATTTAGCACGTGTCCAGCTGTCTCTTATTTATCTTCCGCTTTATTGCAACTTACATCTATTGCTGTGTAATTAATTCCTTGTCTTGTTGAGTTTTGGGTCTATGGTAGTCTCATTTATATCGCATGGGATAAGCGTGAAATTCTAGGGGCCTCCGTAGTCGCCGAGTTACAAAGAGTAAGCTTCAAATGATAATAACCAGCATACAAGCGATTCCTGACGGGAAACCTAACCAGGGCCCATGATCCTGTAGCGTAGCTCTAAGTGGTTCAATCTCCTAATCCTCCCTAATAGCATGCGAATTAATAGAACGAGGTCCAATTTCAGCCTCTTATTTTTTGATGCCATCCGCAAGATGAGCTCGGATTGTGTTAGGTATCCCCTCACGTTAAGATTAATGGCTCGGCACAGATAGAGACACGGAAATGTTGCTTAGCAGATAGAATGCCATTATTTCAAGCTTTTGTCTGTATACAAAATCTTAATGAGAGCCTCTTCGACTGGCTTCCGCCAGGGGAAATTGTTGGATAGAAGGGTAGGGTAACAAACCGTTATCGTAATTTTCTACAGTAATGCAGAGTTACGAAGGGTGGAGGACTAGTAAGTTGGGCGGAGAAAAAGGATAATTAGAGATTCGCTAATGCTTAGTTCTATTTAGCAGAATATATAGACTTCCCCTCTTTCCAAAATCGGGCAGAGGTTTAGAGGAATCCAGGAACGAAGCTAGACAAGACTAAAGCAATATTTGGACAATCAGGGAGATATTCGATAAAGTAAATAGACAAGTTAATACGGCAACTTTGGCTTATGATAAGTAGCACTATTTGCTTTCCCAAAAAATTGTATTATATCACAAGAGCATTCGGTAAAAAAACAGTTGGGAGAAGTGGAAAAAGACAATCCCAGTATTTAATCAGCCAAGCAGCAGGACATAGGCGATTTTCAGATGTTTTTCTGGATAACAAAAATGCTCATCGTCGACTTCTGGGTCCATGTCGTCCCACCATACGAAACAGAACTGGGCAAGACTCAGGCCTGGCTCGGCAGTGTAGGGTAGGAGAAGGCAATAATGCTACATTCTTAGTTTCCCGCTTAGCGTTCGGTAAGCGAGACAAATCTCGAGAAGCTACGCCATTCTCGGAGTCGAAGCTGTACCAGCTTGTGTCAGGTTTAAAAATAGACATCTGAGGCACTAAGACATCAGATAATCGGAAGCTACCATGGCTGCTTAAGCCTACCGGTTTTACAAATTCCGTCTTAGTTCCAGTGCACATTGCCTTTTCAGGCTGGCTGTGCACTTTCGTACTGGATGCGCGAAAGCGTGTGAAAGGAATGTCCTGTAAAACAGGATTCAAGGCCGTGGCATAGTGGCATTGACAAGCTTGACTGCGATCCTTCTACCAGGCAGGGACCTGTTACTGTTGGTCCCGTAAGGCGTAAGGCTTATGGGGTCACTGACGAGACAGCTGACCAATAGAAACAGCAGCTCCTGTTAAGCGATTGGCTAAGAGGCAGGTCTCATATCCTGGTACAGACCCATAAGGCCTTATGGGACCGAAAGAGATTATTGTGGTACTTTTGGGGAAACACTAGAACAGCTTCGCATGAAGAATGTCGTTTATTAATTAACCATCCATGCTGCCATCCCACCTTTTGGGGTCCAACCATTGCCACTTCAAGAAGCGCCTTGTTTCGTTTCAGATTCTTATCTTTTAGAATTGTAGCATGGCCCAAAACTTACCTACGACGTATCTTTAAAATAAGAAGATGCAGCCAGTTATCGTAATCAGCCAATGTAACTTTTACACTGGGGCAAATATATAAGGCCATCAGGCAACACAGGGCAAGAAGGGACGTATTTCGCAGCTAACATATCAGACGTCAGCAGTTAAGCAATCCAAGACAACGTAGCAAACAGCAACACAGAATATCAGTTTTTGGGTCTATTGCTAATACGTTGGCTCTGCATTACGACAGACGCCTACTAAGGTATCCTTCAAATGACGTTGTATTAAACGTCCAAGGTGGTGTGCCCTAGAGCTAGAACTGGCAAATCATAGACCACTAGTACCTCACTAATACGGATTCTTGTATGCCCGGAGGATTCCAGCCTTGTGGGCCATGAGATGCAAGGGGTAAGTAAGTCCACCAACATAGCCTTCCCACTAACTTCAGTTGTATTTGCAAATGCTACACAACTCAGAAGGCTGTGTCCATCACTTCTTTTCTTGTGAAACCGAACGGCAAATTCCGGAAGGCCTTAGTCTGTGGTCTCCGTCTGATATGACCATGCTTAGATCCTGCCACTAGACAGACAAGTCCCATATCCAAGCTAAGGCATTAGGCATGTAGATCTCGGGTTCAAGAGTTACATCATCTAATTTCTTGACTCCAGCCTACAGTGTTTCCGATCGTCGTCCACAATTGTATCCTCGGTCACAGATGGAGGAAGGTTGAGGAGGGAGGTAGGTAGCAAGGCTTTCCCTCGTGTTAGTGGCAACCTTTTGCGCACTTGAATGTTGAAGTCTAAATTGTAGACCGAGTGTCTAGGATACATGATTAAACATGCCCCAACCGCGCTAGGAGTCATTAACGTTGCAGAGGAAACAAAGACACAAACTTATTTAAAGGTGGCTTACATCCTCATTTTTCTGGCTTTGGAATTTGATTCAGAGCATCAGCATCCTCCAACATACCCGCCACGGCAATAACGATCAGCCTCGGCACCATCACTCTTTTCTGTTCTCCAGGCCTAGAGGGCACTTGAAATCCAACATGTACCCGCTAGCGCACCTCACCGCTTTAGCCCTTTGTGCTACGCGCTTTGTGCTTTCGTCCCCCGTTCTAACGAGAGACACGTCTCCGGCCCTTCATAAGCGCAACGCCTGGGATACTGTTGATTGTACTACCAAGGAGATCACGGATGCCTCGTATCAGCCAGAGGTTCGATGGGCAGCTGTTGACACGGAAACTGCTTGGAGTGTGGTTGCCAACTCTTGGAACCACGACCCTCCCGGTGACGGTCAGCTCCGCCTGCCATTCACCATGATGGTTAGCAACTTCTTCCACGGCCCTGAGCACATGAACTGCCAGGATATGGGAGACACAACCTGCAGCAACATGATCCAGTGCAGTGACACAAACCACCCTGCTGGGTACCTAATCCTCAACTCGTTTGCATCTATCCATCAGCTCCATCAGAACAGGTACAACGGACTGGACGAGGCCATGAACCAGATGCAGAGTAACATGGGCACCTTCACCAGCACATTTTCCCCGGTGACAGACAACACCAAGTTCATCACTGACCTTCTCAACTCGTTCCAATTCCTTGTCGGTCTCGGCTCAGCTTACAGCTGGAACACGGTGATCAAGGCTGCCAAGATCTTCGACAACGACGACTGGCGAGGTGTGGCAAAGGATGCCTTTAACAATGCCGTGGCTTTGTCAGTCAATGAGGGCAAAAACCATATCCCTAGTCCCTCAGACATGCAAAACGACTTGACTACAGCCATGGGTACTATGATCGCGCACTGGATGGACGCCGAGACCGCCTTCATCGAACGTCTTTTCTCTGGTGATGCCGGAACGCTCTCCGAGCTTCACTCGCTCCTCCGGGACGGCATGCAGGGGGCGGTCCCGACCGGCACTGATCTCGCCACGCTCAAGGACGAGGCCCAGAAGATCGTGTACGCGAAACTCATCCCGTCCGCTTGGCAGAACAACCCCGGCAACCTCCATCCTTTTATCCTCGTTTCTGACAACGCGTGCACCTCAAACGCCGAGGGCGATCTCAAGGGCTTCCTTGACGATGACGCCGCGGCAAACTCCCATGTGTGCTACGACAACAAGATCTTCTACTTGGTGCACACGGATCACAACACCAATCGCTTTTCGACGGCGGGCGAGTGGAAGCTGAAGAGTCTTCCCGGTGGTACTTACGACAAGTTCACATCCGGCCAGTGGGGTGGCGTCACCCTTGACGACATAGTTATCAGCTCCTGGGACGCCTACAAGCTCAACGGCATGAAGAATGGATACCAGATGCCCGAGGATTCCAACGCTATCGATGGAAACGGTGGGACTGGTGACATGATCTTTGAAGCTGGTGTCCGCACTCCAGGTTTCAACACCATGACTATCTGCGATATAAATACTTTGGCACAGAACTTGGCCAACGGAAACCCAGATGACAGCCTCTATCCTTGCGCGCCTATGTAGAGAGGCAAGAGTCTTTTTCGCTGTCTTCCTTGTTACCAGTAATGGTACCTAGAACGGACTAGTACCTTCTCATTCTTACCTAAAGCTAAAGCTTGGAATAGTACTATAGCTTTTTATACATTAATTTAAGATGTTACTTCTTATGAATTAATATCACCTTGACAAGAGTTAACTCTAAGTCTTTATCTGTCGTGTATATAGCTTCCTCCTGTGCATTTGATTTGTATACAATTTGTACGTACCTCAGATGTTTGAAGAGCGTAGTGTTGCGATTTGAGCCAAGCCAATCACATGTAGACGTGCTTAAACGTGGTAGTGGATGAAGTACTATCAGCCGACATCTGCACCCAAACTGTGGGTAGAACTCATCACCCTCGCATCTAGCGTCGCTGCACAAGTTTGCCCAAGCATGACGGATAATGACCACTCATAGCCGAGACTCTACGGGGGTCAGAAGAAACTACTGCATTTTGCCCATCTCAAATAACGTATGTCGACTCTGATCCCTATGCCAAGCTCTATACCAATTCACATGCAATAGATCCCTCGCTTCGTTTCTGAAGAACCGTTTAGGAAAAATAAGTTACACCTTAAGGACATTGATGAGAGCGACTATGGCTTCTTTGTGGTGACAACCGACAGCTTGAAATCCAGTTCTAACTCTATTCATCGCACTGGCTAAAGACAGTTCCAACACCTTAAAGCTAAGAGGCCCAAAGGCGGGATATGGGGAAATCGGCAGTGAAGACTGCTCCCAGGAATCAGGAATAGCGCTTCAGAACCGCGCACCTGAACGGCGTCGCAGACCATACGTGTGACTTTCGGCAAGTCGTAGGCCTTCGAGAGGAAAGATACTCAACTCTTTTCCACTTCATCCAAAGTTAAGGACAATGTATTCTGGATGCTTTAGAAGTCAAACCAGCCGTAGAGTATAAGCTTGCTGATAGAGTATGTGAACCACTTAGGCTGTTCAAATTTATATATAATGTGCTTAAAATCCCAAGTCTTGTTAGTTTATTCATTATATACTGGAAGAGCGTGGATGAGAACTAATAAGAATACTTCGATATTATTATAGGGACTGCAAATAGTTGTTAACATAGTAGATAAGTGAAGCCGCAACAGCCTGAGTTCACTACAGCTATGTAACCGTAGACTCAAAGGATGATGTCGGTAACTCTTATTGAAGAGAATACTGGGGAGGCAATCTGTAGTGGCCTACATGTCAGAGGCAATGGGCTTTTCAGTGTCTCTTATATCTGGTCAGATGATTGAGCAACTATAAACTCACCAAGGATTTGAAATGAGCGCTTCTTGGTCGATCTGGTGTTAAATACTCGACTCCTATAGTCAAGGCTGTTGACAGTTAATCTGGGAGCTGGCTATAGCATTCTGTAAAGGGGCTATAGGTTAAGGAGGTCCCATTTATGTATTTGTGTTTTAATATCATGAAAATCGCCTAGTTGTGCTCTAGTAGATTATGATGAACTGTAGAACTTCTTGCGTCATGCCCAAGATAATACAATACTAATGCATCATAGCTTATCTTACCTCGAAGTAAGAGAGGTCATAGCTTGCCCAATGGTCATCCAATTTCAAACACCTGTAAGCTCATGCGCCGCGATAAAAGACGGGGGCAGTCTCCGATTCAGTAGCTTATAGTTTATAGAAGGGGAAACCGAGATATTTCCTACAGATATCGTGGATTGAAAGGAGTTTAGGTGTGCTCAGTCGTACTCAGGGTTGAAATAATCTATTCTGAATACCCCTATCTTTATTGAACTGCATTCGTATTCCAACAGTTTAACTTTACAAAGCCTATTTAGGTTAGGTACATTTGCTTACCCGACATCTTTCAGAAAACTGAATGATCACAGGACAAACTGAGATGTAAGAAGTTTAATAAAGGTTCCTTAACCCTAGTCGAAGCATGAAACCAGAGACTAGGCTCAGAAGTAGAAAGTAAGATACTGATTGCCTCAAGTGTAAGAGGCGCGTGGTAGGAGTATATGCTCCTGACTAGCCACCTTATAAAAGGTAGGGACTAAAGTCAAAAGCAGACTCAGCCTGTCCAGCAGCAAGCCCAGCAGCTTTTAAAGCACCCCAGTTCACATCATTGACACCAACCTCATAGTCCCAACCCTCGTGAGGATCACGGTTCGGAAGAATCTGCCAGTAAAACCAGGGGATTCCCGCAGCATCGATGGTAGCTGCCCACTTCTTAATATTGGCATCTCTAGTGCCCGCAGAAAGCGGACTTCCACCGTTACAGTCATGGTTCGGAGCGTTGGTGTAGCATGCACCCCATTCTTGCATAATAAGCTTCTTGTTAGCTTTCTTAGCTTTATCAACATAGGGCTGGAGCTTAGAGCTGGCGTAGTCGCCAGTACCATAGGCATGAATTGCAAGTACGTCAAGGCTGTCACAGCTGAAATAAGGATTGAGCAGAGAGTTGTCGAGGTAGGCTCCGCCGCCAGTGGTGACCAGGATTTTAGAATTACCATTAAGGTTATCCTTAATGGACTTAGCCATGGTACACTGCCAAGATGCCAGAGCTGTGGGGTTTCCCTACCACTAGTTAGCTTACCTGAACAGAGCACTTGATAGACTTCCTACCTGTGGGTGCATAGCTTCGTTTTGAGCTTCAAAAGCAAAAATATATTCAGAACTTTGACTCCACGGCTTCCCATTCTTGGGATTCTTGTGCGCGAGAACGTGTGCGATGCGGTTCTTGAAATTACTCATGGCTTGACTATCGGTATAGAAGTCTCCTGTGCCATACCATTTGCCATAAAAGTCGGTCTTAAGATCAAGAGCATTATAGCTGTGGATCGAGATAAGAAGCTTGATCTTATAGTCATGAGCTTTCACCATGAAGTTATCGAGCCGGTCAAGGACGGTATCATCCCAGTCATCGGGGCCAGACCCTTGGAGGCTGTTGTAGGACTGAATAGGTGTGCCCTTGACTGTGCCAGAATGACCTGAATTACATAATTAGCTCTCAATACATAAATAGCATATAGGGATATCGGGAGACGGGATTAGCTACCATCCAGCCAAACACGAAGGACTTTGACGCCAGCGCTTTGGAGGCCGCTCAAGAGAGTGCTTTGCTGGCTGTCAGTCAGACCTGCGGCGTAGTACAGGTTCGAGGCTGAGAAGGACTTTGCGGCATAGGTAGTCGCTAGTGAAGATAGACCGAGCATCAAGCTCGTAATGGAAAGAAATTTCATGATGGACTGTTGGAACCTGTTGAAGATAGATTGAATTGCAACGCAAAGAATGAAATTAGACTGACGAGGATTGAGGTTTATAAAGTTGACTAGTATAGCGCAGTTCCTTTATTTTGCAGGGGCCGGAAATTTTAAACCGCGGGCTAGTAACCGCATTAAATGAGGGGACCAGGTAGGAGGTATAGCGAGGTGGCTAAAGTCCTACAGTGATGTGACAAAAGTCTGCTGACCCCTTACAGTCTGGCCACTATATTACTAGTGTAACGACAAAAGGGAAGGGTGCCCGTTTTGCCAATTCAACCATAAAAGCTTGATTAATACTGACATCACATGTCAGCTTTGCCCTTCACAACGGCATATAATGCCTTCGCAGCCTCCAGCTACAGAAGGGTATCACAACTAGGAAGACTCTACCTTTTAAAATAGTAATAAAAATAAGAGTAAATAGGCAATATAATTACGATATAAGAAAAGTAGACATTTAAATATTTAAATATAATATTATATTATTTAAATTAATTTTAAATATATTATTTATACCTCTACACAGGTATAAAAAAAGAGCTTTTTAGCTTTTTAGCTTATAGCGGACTATAGTAAGAAATATAATTTTGAAAGTATAGTAAATACAAAAGAGAAAACGGTTCTCAATATAGATTTCTTTAGTACCTATAATTACAACTTCAATTCTAATAGCAATTAAGGTTTAATTAGGGTATGGTTTTTAATAAAGTATAGAGAATTAAATGGTTAGACATATAATAATTAAATTTGGGGTAAAAAGTAATAAATTCGTTAATATAGAGCGCATAAGGTAAAATATATATTAAGAGTAAACCGTTATTTAAGTCCTATCCCTTTATACATACCAGCAATTTCCTTCCTATAATAATCTCTATTAACTTAAGCCTTTTTCCCTTAATGTGAGGCTGCCACTATTATAATATAGTAATAGTACTGGTTTTCTTAGTAAATCTTTTAATATTATAGACTTTCTAAGAAAATAGATTATATTCCCTAAATAAATAGAAAATACCTTTCTATATATAATAGACTTTTCTTTAAGAGAATAATGTATTACTATTAAGTATTAGTTTTTAGATATTTTACTGATTTTAATATTTCCTATTTTAATAATAGTAAAATAGTCCTTTAGGGTTATACTGTAACATAATAAGGGAAGGTGCCCACTAAGCCAATAGACTAAAAGATTAACCAGTGCTAACCTTTAGTTAAACTGCCTTCCACAACAGTATATAACCCCTCTATAGGCCCCAGGCAACTATAGGTGTTATATATACACTATAAAAGGGTAAGTAAACTTATATTACTATATTATAGTAAGTTACTTCTGTTATTATAACCCTTATTTAACCATTACATATGCCCTATATTTTT
>JAALXI010000038.1:0-112071 GCA_012977755.1 Fusarium nurragi
CAAGATTGGATGCATCGTAACTTCAAATTATGAGCCGGAATGGATCCTATACGACTCCTTTGTTTCTCGGCGCCTTGGAAAAGCGGACTCGACTCGGAGCATCAGCAGCGGAGTAAGACAGGGCATGTTTTTTGTTAGTTTTTTTGTTTTGTTTTCGACGAGACAGAAACAGTCTAGTATTAACAAAGAGAGCAAAGGCCTGTGCTGTGCTGTGTGGTTCATGGACCGATCTAGGCGTTGAAAGGCCTAGCCCAGGAGAGATCGTGAAAAAAAAGAAAAAAAAAAAGGGCGCAGAAAAAGCCATGAACCAGGAATCTTCAAAACGCTAACTCAGCCTGAAAAGCTGGCCCGGCGGCTTACTCTAAACTTGGCTTCTAGTAGGTATTCAGACTCAGCCTCAGATCAGACTCAGATTCAGTCAGTCAGTCATTCATCCTCCGTGTCCACTCACACCTCCCTTTCCTGTCATCAATTGGTGAGACCGTAGACCAAGTAAGTATCCATCCCTCAGGTAATCAAGGTGAAAGCCCTGCCCTGAGCCCTTAGTACATGGCGGCCTGTGAGATGTAACGAGCCAGTCAGTCAAATCAAACCAAACCAAACAAAACCAAACCCTTTTGTCCCAGCCCGTGCTAGCAAAAATTCTTTGACACTGGGTCCCAGTCGAAGAAAAGGGCAGAAACTCCACCTTTTACCCGCTCCTTGCACGGTATGCCAGTTGCTCTCTAATTTAGGGGACGGCCCCTCCAAATCTGTCCCGTTCCTTGTCGTCGTTGGCCCCAACCCGCAGCCGAGTAATTGCCTTTTTTTCTCTCTCTCTCTTCCGCGAGGTTTTCTGCTCATTCTCGTGGTTTCGCGCCGATTAACAAGGGCTTTTAAATCAAGGACCCGACACCACACTCACTACCTCAAATACTTCCCTCCACCTTCTTCCGCCCTCCTTTGCCCGTTTCGTTGCTCCTTTTACCTTTATATAACCACTTGTCCATTGTCCCTCAATACCTGCCTGGTCCCTGCCGGCATAGTTTAGGTTGTCTCAGACCTTGATCTGCACTGTACGTGCATTACACGAACTGTACCCTACCGTACCGTACTCGTGCCTTCGGAGAACGTCATATGCAGCAGTCTCCACGCGCAGTAAACAGCGGCACACCCAGACCCAGACCCAAACCCAGACACCCACACACAGCAAAGCACCACAGACGCCACCCTTGATTGAGATTGGGGGATCCTGCAACTTGGGAATCAGCCGCTTTTCTACTCCTCTTCTAGCTTCTCCTCAAAAGCACAGTCCGGCCCGGCCCTGCATTTTGCTTCTGCCCATCGACCCCATATCAAACAACCCACGCTCTTCCCTCCTGCCCCAACGAACACCCGAACAACCACTCTTATTCTATAGCAGTTTGACCATGTTTGTCTCGCTGTTATAGCACTACTGTCCTCAGGGACACATTTGACGGCTCTTGTGACGTTGCTCTTCGATACTACGACTGTAGCGTCCTGTAGCTTGAGCTACCATCCGAGACCTTCACACTTATACGCCTTTTAAACGACTACTCTGTTCCAACCTGCCGTGCTTTGGACTATCCTCCTTATTACCTGATCACGATTCGAATCCAGCCTCTTTCGGATACCACGACTGGGCCCTTCTCTTAAATCACGCATAACTCCAAAGTCATAATGTCACCTGCCAATATGACAACCAACAACCCAGATACACCTTGGGTGGCTCACGGTTCAGAAGAGATCGAAGAGGCCGACGAACCACCTGAGCTGAACCTCAAGAAGCAACAGTTTACTGCCAACGATTTTCAACGAACCACTATTCGACCTTCCACCGAAAAGTCCTCTCTGTTGACCAAGGCCATCAATGGAAACTCAGACGACGACCTCTACGTTCCTCAAGCCATTTCACGACCCGCCACGACTAACTCTCAGCGACGTCGTTCTCTCGTCAGCAACGTTAGCTTCGCTTCGACCGCCGATCTGACGAGCGACACTGGTTTCACCAGCCCTTCACGACCAAGCACACCCAGCCCACCTCTTCACGACATGGGTATGCTGCGTCTGCACGATGAGCGTGTTCATGAACCCACGCATGTTTCTTTGCTGGGTGCTGCTGTCCGGCTACAGCAGTGCAAGGCTGAGGAGCCTCGAAAGCGAAGCATCCAGTTCGCATGTGGTGGCAAGCCTGCTACTAAAGAACAGCCGCCCCGTTCTCAGCCTATGGCTAAGGCGCCTTCTGCCCAGGAAGCTCCTCGCAAGTCATGTATCAAGTTTGCATGCCCAGCCCGACCCGCCTCAACTCAGAATACTCCTCCCCAGCACATGCACAGCTCCGCCAACCGGAAGGACACCACGCCAAAGGCACAATCTCCATCCACTCCCAAGCGGGTCTCTGCCTTGGCATTCGCTGCAGCTCGTCAAACTACTCCTCGCAGACATTCCATGTCGCGTCCTAGGTTCCTTCGTGCCGACTCCTCTGACTTTGCTACGGATAGCTCACAGTTCCACGAGTTCGCCAGTGGTATCACCCGCGAAGATGATTGGATACGACGTGACAGCAATGCCATCGCAGCCAAATTGACTATCAATGACACCCTCACCAAGGAGAACAACATCCGACGCCTGGCCACAGAGGCAGAGCAAGAGGCCCTTGAGGAAGAAGATGAGCTCGAAGACGATGAGGATGCCGACGTCAACGATGATGGGGACGAGGACGATGAACTTGATGCTGAGCTCGATGAGGACGACGATGAAGAGGATGAGGATTCTGATGGTTACCACACCGACGAAGAGACTGGGTTTGCCGATTCTGATGAAGATGACGATGACGATGACATGCGTCTTTGGACACCTGGTGCCAAATCTGTTGTTCACATCGGCTCAGGTGCTACTCAGATGCGTCGCCCTTCCCTTCACGAGATACAGTCCGATTCATCCATCACCACCGTCAACAGCCAGCGAGCTAACCGCCGCTCAAAGCGTGTCAGATACGCCGAGGATGCTCCTGACCTTCCTGACAGCACGGATTTCGTGTGTGGTACTCTGGATGAGGATCGTCCTCTCGAAGAAGCGTACCTCTCGTGCCTCGCAGCTCGCCGGAATGAGAAGCTTCGTGTCATTCCTCAAGACATCGATCCTAGTTTCCCTGCCTCTGAGCCTGAGGAGGAAAACGACGGAGAGATCTTCAACCCTGTTCATCATGATAGTGACGCGGATGAGTTCTTCCAAGGCAAAATGGAAGACTTGCATCACGAGCGTGACCGCCCTCGCCGCCGCCGTAAGAGCGAGCATGCTTCTCCTAAGCGATTCCGCTCACCACCCCCAAAGCGTCATCATTCTCCCCCTCCGAAGACACGAGGTCGATCACCCAAGCCATTGTTTGATCGTCAATCGCCTCGAAAAGGAAAGTCGCCGGCCCCTATGCGCAAGCCCATCACTACCCCTCTTGGATCTCCTCGATGCGGCCAGGTCAACTTTAACCTTGCCGGTCGCCCTGGACTTACTCAAACCAAGTCTCTGCCCCGTGGCGGCGCTATGTGCCACCAACGAAAGACTCGACACAGGTTCAACATTGATAGCGACACTCACATCCGCGGGGCTATCGACATCGTCAAGGGATTAGAGAGCAAGCGTCAAAGACGCAAAGAAAAGTTCCACCAGAAGTACTGCAATCGTGCCCGTCGAGGTCAGATTCCTGAGCGCAAGCCCGTTCCTGGACGTGGCACTGAACGCATGCGGGAACTCGGCCTTCTTATGGCTGGCAAAAAGGACCAAACCAACTACGTCCTTTCCATCTGAGCATGCTTTTTTATGTCTTTTGTGCAAAAGAACAGCAATGCTTTTCAACTAGACTGCGAGACATGTCACGACGAAGATGATACATCTTACACGATTTAACTTGATGACTACACATGTCCTTTCTTATAGCATCATCTCGGCTAGGTCTCCGAGCCTGTTTCCTGTATATACTCATAATGGACCCTGGGAACTCGGCGTGACCGAGGCTTCCTGTATATATTTCTTTTTTCCTTTTTATCACATTGCATAAAGCGGCCGGACAACGCTCGCTATTGGCGGAAAGGAGCACTTTTGAACTGCTTGGATACCCGATACAGCATACTGGTATTGCTTGCTCGGCGTTAGATGAGAGGCTATCATGACATGCATTTAGCAGAATTTCAATAACGACAATGATTATTTCTGCAAATAAACTACCGTGCACTTTCCTATGATGTTCCTGATTCTCCTAGCGAAACTACTAAGCATCCGTATGTCTACCTGGACCTATGTGTTTGGCTACTAACCTTATTATATGCAACCCGCAGCGGAAGTCGTTAGCTGGCCTATATGTTGGCTGTGGCAAGGTATACACTGCATCAACGTTGCATTGAGCGCGATCAGTGTAGGAACGGTGGAAGCCGTTACCAGATGCCACGACGAGATGGTAAATGGAAGGATTTTATTACAAGATCTTTTACGGCTGATAGCACTCAACCTGCTCCTGCATGTTCGGAACTCAATGGAATATACAGCGTGGCATGTCATCATGATAAGGTTGGTGCCTGACATGTCAGGCTAGAACCCAGCATCACCCTTTCTTGCCAGCTTTGATCAATGAACGCCTCCTAACAATCCACAAGCGACATTCAACGACGCCAACGATAACGACGACTCTATTTCTAAGTGCAAGATAATAACACCACGACTTTGATTTCAACTTAATACCCATCTTTAATACTTCGACAACATGTGGATCGTCAACTGGTGTATGTACTTGCCTACAATGCACCGCTTGCGACTTGAATGGGCTGACACGTGCGGCGTATAGTCTACGATGTGCTGTCCTCCTTGGGACTGCTTAACAAGCACGCGAAGCTGCTTTTCCTCGGTCTCGACAATGCCGGAAAGACAACTCTGCTTCACATGCTGAAGGTGCGTTGATACAATGCTGTTGCATCGCTGGATGAATCCTAAGCGGCTAGATTGCTTGCTGCCAGCGGTGGCGGATTTTGGAGGAATATGACGACTGACGATTGATGTATAGAACGACCGTGTCGCTATTCTTCAGCCCACTCTTCACCCTAGTAAGCTCTACCTTCGAAGGGAATTGATGATATGTTTTGTACTAAGACATCGCAGCATCCGAGGAGCTTGCCATCGGCAACGTTCGATTCACCACGTTCGATCTCGGCGGTCATCAGCAGGGTATGTGGAAAATGCTACCTTTTGCCCTCGAGGTCAATGTCTAATTCTATCAATAGCCCGACGTATCTGGCGCGATTACTTCCCCGAGGTTAACGGTGTCGTCTTCCTCGTCGATGCCAAGGATCACGAGCGATTCGCAGAGGCTAAGGCCGAGCTCGACGCCCTTCTCTCTATGGAAGAGCTCTCCAAGGTTCCCTTTGTCATCTTGGGCAACAAGATCGATCACCCCGATGCCATCTCCGAGGACGAGATGCGACACCAGCTTGGCCTCTACCAGACAACCGGTAAGGGCAAGGTCCAGCTCGAGGGCATCCGACCTATCGAGCTCTTCATGTGCTCAGTGGTGATGCGACAAGGCTACGGTGAAGGCATACGCTGGTTGTCGCAGTACGTATAAGGGATATGGGTGAGATGAGAGGCATGGAGCTAGAGAGGTATACCTGACGTCGAGTCCCAATGGGAGAAAGGTAGAGAGGAAGGACGTGTGGCCATACAGTGTTTATGAGACTCAGAATTCTCTTTAGGCGAATATTGGTCGTGCAATTCTACTATGTTTTCTTGCTACAAACTTAACCGAGTCTGAATTGGGAAAATACTCCTGGTGATGGAAAGATCAGAGACCCCCTGGGACATGCGCCAGGTGTTTACAAGGGGCGAGTTGGGGGATGTGGGATGCTCATGAACAATGGTAGGCACATACGAGACACATATCATGATGAATGATGGAACATGCTCAACTCTGCTAAACGGGAAGGTTGTAAGAATTAGAGTAAGATCTTATTCATTATATCTCGTGATCAAAGTCTATATGCTCATTATCTTACTATCGGTGGTGATACCAGGTGTTCGATAGCGGCCTCGGTTCGCCAAGACGGACTGGTATGGATCCCCCCAGGACAGGTACCTCCGTACTTTTCCCCAACGGAATCTACGTCATGTTACTAGAATCATCACAAGGCAACCCAACAGAGCCTCGATCATAGCAATCGATTTCTCCCTTAATCCGTGGCAAATCTCGCGATCTCGTGGGACTTAACTTCGCTTTCTTTTTTTCTTTTTTTTGTTAGCAATGGGTTAAAGATTACAGCATCAATATTGTTCGCAATGTCGTCCTCGTTGTATACCTCATTACTCCCTCGCGATCCCGTCTATGGATTTCCCCCGAAATCGTTCGACCACTCCTCTCTTCCAGATGTCGACACTGAATTTGTTGATGCGCAAGACTTAGAAGCCTTTGAAAAGGCGTTGCAGGCTCCTGATCCGCTTCAGAGCCCGACCGATGAAGCGGGTGCTCGGTCGCCGCGCAGTCCTAGTTCGTTTAGTGTGACAAAGAGGCCTTCTCAGGTTGAAACGGGCCTCGCGGATGATGTAGCTGCTGTCGCTGCGGCCGCGGGCGCTGCTTCCGGAGACCTCCCTGTGCCTCCGACACCGACTCAGGGAACGTTTATTACGGCGCAGAACGATTGGGCGCCTGTCAACGAAAAGGTTTATCGCAATCGACGCGGTTCAAGACGGAATAAGAGAAAGCGCAAAGGCGGAAAGGGGCACGTTGAAGGTCTTTTAGGCACGCGAACCAAGGACGAGACCCGGGAAGGATATCTATATCAAGTTTCGAAATGGCCTTTACTCTTGTTCGTGTTTGCATGGCTGGCTGGACTCGCCGTTATGTATCTCTCGACAAGACTATACATTTGGGTGTATGAGCACTTTTTCACATGGCGAGGCCAGCGCGAGAGACTCCGACGAAACTTGCGAACCGCTTCAAAGTATGAAGATTGGGTGAGTGCCGCAAAAGAGCTTGATAGCTACTTGGGTCGACAAACGTGGAGAGAAGAGAACGACTTCGCATATTACGACTCCAAGACGGTTCGAAGAGTATGGGAGCAGATGAAGAAGACCAGGCTGCGCGCCGAAGAGCAAGAAGGCAAGGGAGAGAAGGGTGACGGAGGCAAGGCAGTGGATGAGCTCAAGACTCTGATTGAGGCCTGCGTCAAAAACAACTTTGTTGGGGTTGAGAACCCGAGGCTGTACAGCCAGACCTACTTTGGAACCAAGAACCTGGTACAAAACTTCGTTGACGAAGGTGAGTCTTAAAGTCCCAGGTTCATGGCATCAAGTATCCTAACGTGAAGCAGAGGAGAAATGCGTCAAGTTCCTGGCAAGCACCAAGCAGCTTGAGATGGAACAAAAGCGAGTTCTTTTCAAGCACGTTTATGCCAACTACGGAAGGACAGCACTGTGCTTGTCTGGCGGAGCAGCATTTGCCTACTATCATATCGGTGTCGTCCGAGCTTTGTTGGACGCGAACCTGCTACCAGATGTCATTACGGGCACCAGTGGTGGTGCTTTGGTTGCAGCTTTGGTAGCTACTCGAACCAACGAGGAGCTTGACCAACTGCTCATCCCAGCTCTTGCGGAGCGCATTAACGCCTGTGGCGAGTCCTTTACTACTTGGCTTCCCCGATGGTGGAAGACTGGAGCTCGTTTTGATTCTGTTGACTGGGCTCGACGATGCAGCTGGTGGACACGTGGTTCCCTGACATTTCGAGAGGCATATGAACGTACAGGTCGCATTCTCAATGTGACTTGTGTGCCAGCCGATCCTCATTCGCCAACGATCTTATGCAACTACCTAACAAGTCCTGACTGTGTCATCTGGTCCGCTGTGTTGGCATCAGCTGCCGTACCCGGAATTCTCAATCCTGTCGTACTCATGATGAAGACGCGAGATGGATCACTGGAGCCGTACTCTTTTGGACACAAGTGGAAGGATGGCAGTTTGCGAACGGACATCCCCATCAAAGCGTTGAACACACACTTCAACGTCAACTTTACGATTGTCAGCCAGGTTAACCCGCACATCAACCTTTTCTTCTTCTCCTCTCGAGGATCAGTTGGCCACCCAGTGACACATCGTAAGGGACGTGGATGGCGAGGCGGCTACCTCATGTCGGCGTTTGAGCACTATCTCAAGCTGGATATGAATAAGTGGCTCAAGTTTGTCCGCCATGCTGAGTTACTACCGCGACCCCTTGGCCAGGATTGGAGCCAGCTTTGGCTGCAGCAGTTCAGTGGCACCATTACTATTTGGCCCAAATCGAGAATTTCTGATTTCTGGCACATCCTAACAGATCCTGACCCGAATCGACTATCTCATATGATCCACGAGGGAAAGCAAAGCGCTTTCCCAAAACTCAAGTTCATTGAGAATCGACTAAAAATTGAGCGACTGGTCGAGCAAGGACGGTCAGATTCACGACCGTGGGCTCATCGGGGTAGCATCCAGACTATACTGAGTGAAGACGATATCAGAAACATCCTCGCGGATGAGATGGGCGCCAGCGTAACTACAGAGGAAGAGACGGACGGCGAGGATGTCAGTGGTCTTGGTCTTGGTCTTGGTCTTGGTATGACCACGCTCGACGATGGCCCTCTCTATGAAGAGCCAGCCGAGAAGAGTGATTCAGAAGCCAGCGGATGAATGGAAGACTTTTGTGTTGTCAGAGGAAAGGCGGCATTATACAGTTCAGTTGCTTTGTAGTTATAAGTCGGTATGGGAGGATTAGGTAGACGGTTACAAGCGTCACTTGCTTCTATCAAGCGTTTCATTTGTCGAGGTCGGGCTAAAATTAGGCTTGTTATTATTCATTCCTGTGGCTTAATTACCTATTGACTTGAACACGAACGAACTGCATGAATAGGCGCCCCCGGGTTGCCACTAATGGTGAGCACTAGAAGCTCACGGATTTGCAGGGCTGAGTGCACTAACAAACAGTGGCTACGCTTTCTAAAATTGACACCTTGCGCTGAAACTGTGAACACGGTGGCGCGTACGGAAGGAGCCAGTCCCAAGTGCTGAAGTGGGAGCGGGCAAGTGGGGAGTGACAGATAATCCGATTACCGGCAGCCGTCAACCCGCTCTGGATCTGCTCTGACCTAAGTCGACCTCCATGGGAAATGCGCTGCGTGGCCGTAACTAAACGACACGACACTTTCTTCTCTTCTCACCACCAAGCATAATACCGTCTGCCAGTAAAACACACTCTTTTGGGCAGAGAGCTTCTTCTTGGTTTTACGGAGAGCTTCTATTTATTTGTTGCAGCGGATTTGTGTGTCTTTGTTTGAACTGCTATCTAGTGGTAGCCTTAGTTGTGGGCTACGTTTACCCTTCGAGCTTGCTTCGAGAGTAGCCCGGGGGCTCTCTTCAAACCGTCAAGATGAGTTCAGACTACTCTTATGACGAGCAGGTAAGGTGGAAGCGACAACCCTTCGTTGTGACAGTGGCTAACGCTTTTAACAGGGTCAATTCTTCCCCTTCTTTATCCTCACCCTCACCGGCATCGTCACTGTTCCCCTTACCTACACACTCCTTCGCCCGAGCCGCGACCAAGATGCGCTTGCGCCGCGCATCAAGACAGACTACAAGTCAGAGCATGCCGCTACCGTCGAGTCGCTCAAGAAAGCGCAGAAGCGCAGCCAATGGAGGGTGAAGCGGGTTATCTTTGCGGTAGTTGGTTGGGCTGTCATGGCCGGCATGGTCTACCTTATCATAGTTACGCAGCGGACTGTTCCCAAGCTTTACAACCCCTACGATATTCTCGGCATCTCGGAGGTGAGTTTTGCAACAATTGCGTGATCCCACGCCAACAATGCTAATACAAGTCGCTCCTAGTCCCTCAATGAGAAGCAGATCAAGTCGCACTACAAGCGACTCTCCCTCAAGTACCATCCCGACAAGGTTCGACCTGACGCAGCCAAGAACGAGACTGTTGAGTCTCTTACCAACTTCTACGTCGAACTCACCAAGGCCTACCAATCCCTCACAGACGAGGAAGTGCGCAACAACTACATCCAATATGGCCACCCCGATGGAAAGCAGAGTTTCAGCATGGGTATCGCTCTCCCCATGTTCATTGTCTCCGACGGTGCCGGCAAATATGTCGTTATCCTGTACACTATGCTTCTTGGAGTTCTTCTGCCCTGGTTGGTTGGATCGTGGTGGTATGGTACAAAGAGAAGGTCAAAGGAGGGTGTCCTGATGGAGAGTGCCAACAATCTGTTCCGACAATACGACGACGAAATCGAGGAAGGTGGTATCATCACGGCTCTTAGCGCTGGCAAGGAATTCGAGGAGATTTTCAAGGGCGACAAGGCCGAGTCTGGTCTTTCCAAGATCGAGTCACGAATCACGGCCGAAAGCGAGGCCCAGCCCACTGCTTCTGGCATGTCGCTCAAGGACAAGGAGGCTCTCGAGGATCTCGACAACGGTGTGCGACGAAAGGCCCTTGCTCTACTCTGGGCTTACCTTGGCCGTGTTGAACTCGACGACCCTGCTCTTACCAAGGCCAAGTTCCAGGTTGGCCCTATTGCCCGCGCTCTCAACCAGTCCTTCAATGCTATCACTCTGGCTTATGGCAACATCGGTCCCATCGCCAACTCGTTCTATACCAGCCAGAACCTGATTCAGGCTGTTGCACCCCACGCTTCTCCTCTTCTCCAACTTCCCCACATCACTCCTGAGATCGCTCGCGCCATTGAGGGCGACTCCAAGACACACCTGCCCGTCCACCGATTTATGGATCGACCTGACGCTCAGCGCAGACAGCTTGCTGTCGGAAAGGGCCTCCTCACTGAGGAGCAGTACCAGACCGCAATCGGCGTCGCTAAGCAAATTCCCTTCTTCCGTGTGTCCAGAGCTTTCTTCAAGGTCACCGGCGAGCGCTTCATCATTCCTTCATCGCTTGTTTCTCTTGTTATCAAGGGTCGCTTTATTCCTCCTGGCACTGAGGACATTCCTCCCGTTAACGAGCTGGATCTCGAGGACATTGACCCAGCGGAGGACGACATTGAGGCTATCAATGGTCGCAAGAAGAAGACTATTAAGGGCCCCGATGGCAAGCTCATCCCCATTGAGGAGGAGTCTATCCTCCCTCCTCTGACGCACGCTCCTCACTACGCCCGTGATCACTCGCCTCAGTGGCACGCTTTCCTTAGCGACTCCAAGCAGGGCAAAATGGCTGTTCCTCCTTTCCACTTCGCCAAGTTTGACCAGCCTATTATGGATGATGAGGGCAAGCCTACTTTCAACATGCAAACTCTCAAGGCTCAATTCGCTGCCCCCCCTCAAGCCGGACACTACACCTTTGTTCTACATATTATCTGCGATGCGTACGTTGGCTTCGACACCAAGATGGAGGTGACACTTGTCGTTGAGGAGGCTAGCAAGGCGGCAGAGATGAAGGCCGAGGATGAGATCAGTGAGCCTGAAGAGGGTGAGTTTGAATCGCATCGTCTATCGTCGAAACAGTATGCTAACGGATTTTCAGATTCCCTCGCTGGACAAATGCACGTTCTCAAGACCGGTCAGACCCCCAAGGCTCGCCGAAGGGACTCTGACGATTCTGACGAGGAGAGTGGCACTGATGAGGAGGAGGAGGACACCAGCGCAACAAATACAGACACCGAGGACGAGTCATAGCCGGGTCTGTGAGCTTTCTAATTTATGGATATAAAAGTACTGTAATCGCTAAATCATGAACGAAATCTTCACATCTCGAGCATGACGTGTGTACGGAAGCCGGATAATCCTTTGTGTATGTATTAGGGAAACGGAGTCTGTCGCATGGAGGAAGATGACAACACCTCTTATCTTGGGCATGTGTTTCTGCACCGAGAAACAAGTTGGGAGTTTAGGGGTTTCTTTAGGGTACAACGTATATAACCATTTCTTGCCGTGCTTGAGTAAGCTTATTTGACTTCGAATTATGATAGGAACCATTTGTTTCTTTCGGCTTTATGCCAGCTTTTAGTGTAAATATCTCGAGCCTCCAACTTATAACATAAACAAGCTATTAGAGTAACCAGTACAATGTATGCGCCCAGATTACCGTTCTCTTCTATCACCGACCTGGTGGTGCCTGTGGGGCGCGTTTCTTGTTTCCACACATTATGTACACCTTTCCGCGAAGCTTCGTTCAGATTCCTTCAGGACCTTGCGAGGACGTAGACTATGGGTAGTATATAACAGTTCCGAAGACGCAAGTCCAGCTTTCGTCTCGCTCGTACGGTCCTTCAAACAACAACGAGACTTTGTTAACAGACTCTTACCCCACAGACCTCGACACCCTTGCCTTCAATGCGAGCGGACCGGCCAAAGTACAGAAGTGAAAGTTCACGTATGAACAGAGCGTCAGTGTCACTCCAGACGTCGAGACCCATGCTCTCCACAGCGTGGCTATCCACGCGAATGGCGTCGGTGTCGTCTTCTTTGAAATCGGCATCCGATGGACGAAGCGGTGTTCTTTCAACCGAGGCTTGTGATAAACCCTCATCGTCGTCGTCTTGGTCAGTGTAGGGCTCGTCTTGGCTGTCGGCTAGATCAGCTAGCACAGATAGTATTTGTGTGGTGAGACGGTGAAAGTAAGCGATAATGGCGAGTTCAATTCGGGCCTCTCCTGAGCCATCGGGAGCGTGATGGTTGGGGTTCAAAGAGTCAAGTGAATCTGACAAGGGCTCGGAGCGGGAGCCTGGTCGGGGCATAGTCATGGCGGCGGGGCCGAAGTCAGCGAGTAAGGAGGCATCATGGGATGCTTCTTCTTGCTGTTCCTGGCGCAATTGTTCACCAGCACTGGCCCACCACATATAACCGTTGTAAGCAAAGGCTGCCCAGGTCAGGGGCTCGACGATGTTTTCAATTGCATCATCTCTTGGGTCACGAACAACATGGCTTGACATGGAAACCCGGCGCGCACAGTGCTCCTCTTCAGGCGACTCTGGGACAGCGCTGGGAACTTGGCTGGCAGTCGCAAGTCGTGAGAGGCCATTCCTTAAAGAAGTAAAGCGGCGCAGATCTCGTTGAGTTGCCTTGATTGGCTGTCCGCGGGGACATTCGACCACAGGCCAGACCCGTTCTGTGGCGTTGGAGGAGTAGTCAGGGGGGAGAGTAACCAGCATATCCCACAGAGTGTCCTTCATAGCAAGAATACTGTCAGTAGTACATGCGATCCAACCAGAGCCCGATTCATCATCTACTGCATCTTCATCATTGCGACGTCTCTTGGATGCTTCAAAGTCATCCATGAGGAAGGGAATGTCATGAACTCCAATCGCGAAAAGTGGTCTTAGACGTTTTGTTGAAGCTGAGCCTGGGAGTATATCGGTGACAGATAATGGAATGTTGGAGAGAACAGAGAGATTATATACTAAAAAGCAGACGTCAGCGACAGATCAGGTTCGGGCAGGGAAAGCATGCAACCTACCAAAATCACAAACCTCATGGACTGGTGCATGGCATGATATTAGGATTCGCTTACGCAGCAAAGCAGCACGATGTATAGGGAAGATAAGGGGACCAAACTTGTCCAAAAGACTAGTCAAACTCCAAGCGGGATGATATGGCGAGAGCCTGTTACCAGGGGGCATTAGAGAGGCGCCATCGGAAGCTGATCGGTTGCGGCTATGGGTTTTGTGGGGGAAAGGTTGTGAGATGAGTGACGGAGAGCTCACAGGCGTCTCTCCAGAAAGACGACGATTGCCATTGGTCGCCTTCTCGCGATTGGCAACCCAATATTCTTCAAGTGTGCTCGTGTTTTTACGATCTTCTGCGAGTTTCCTATGTAAGACGTCAGCCAAGTCCAAGTCCAAGTCCAATTGCGCAAAACGCATGGGGTAAATTGATGCATACGCAGCCATTTCCTTCAGCCCTTCAGCATGTCTCCATGCGCGACCCAAGCGACCATAGCTCAGGGGGACTAGAACACCGACTGCAAACATTCTCGCATTTCGCGCCTCCTCCTCGTCGCAGGGCACATTGACAAAGGCGCTGAGTCCGGCATGGGCGCTATCGTGGACGAAGTAGATGAGGTCTTCAGAGACGGTATGTAACCCCGAGGGAAGGGATTTGTACTCGACGAGGCCCTCGAGGTCAATTCCTGGGGCATTCTGCTTCCAGAGAATTGTATATCCGGCCTTGACGTCGAAGTGAATGAGGAAGAGAGCATCGATGGGAGGACGGTCGAGCGGTTGATTGGAAGGCATGCGGACGGAAAGAGAAGGTTGTCCTCGGCGAGCGGAAGCCATGGCGATTGATTATTGGAGGACGTGCATTATATGCTGACTCGGTAGTTGAGGGAGCGCAAGAGAACAAGCGCTTTGAGTCGACCGCTTGTGAGGGAAGCGAGGCTGTCGAAGCGAGAGTTAGGGAGACAAGACAAGTCAGTGCAGGCAGACGAGAAGCGAATTCACGTTTGGAGGGATCCGGATTCGGATCGGAAGCTGCTACGGCTTTGACGAGGCCAGAGAATAGAAGCCCGCAATAGTCGCAATGGAATGGAACGGAGTCCCCGTGGGTCGTGGAATGGTGATGGCCTTGATGATGGGCGTGTTAGAGTTGAGTCCGTCTGTCTTACAGTGGTTACCTCTAGCTCCAGGTAGAGTTACCTATCGCAGCCGTTAGAGCGCCCGATAGGCGCGGGCACGTGATGCATAGACATCATGAAAATGGATTATTCTGCAGGCAGTCTCTACCCACGAAGTCGGGCGAATATTTGTTCATTTATTAATATCTGCAATTTAGCAAGTAATCGATTGACCCGCCAGTATAGTTCACATGTCTCAGACTCAGACTTAGCTGGTACTGTGCTACGTTGAAAGAACCCAAATAGGGGATTTCTCCACTGGATGAATGTGGCCAGGGATCCAAGACGAGTTCTTGGATGCTCTGGTCGACTCTCAGTTGTCTTGTCTCCGTAGCCTGGAATTGAGGAATCGAGAATTAAACCCTCCAATAGAATAAGATTACCATACAGCGACTACCTAGACTCAACACCCATGTCCTGTCTTTCCTCATCCTCGGCGTCGACTTTCACAAGCCATCAGAGGGAAACTCCCTGTACCTGTGACATCACATCCCAACCAATCACAGCCTTCTATTCAACGACGTTTCCGTCCCGTGTCAATCTAAGGCGGTAGGTCTATCCTATCTCATGACCTTGTGATATGCTAATTTATTTCCCTCACTCTCTTCTTTTTATGATAATATGCAGTCGCTTATTGAGCTCAAGGAACTTGCATTCTGCAAACACTCTGTATGGATGACTGCCTGTATCTGTATCGGGTCTGAAAGAATAGTAGAAATCAAAAGAAGAAGAAAAATAACCCCGCCATATGGATCGCTGCACTTTACCACCCACCCACTAACTCAACAACCCAACCCCCGCCAAATCCTCATCCCAGCTGACCTCCACCTCTCTACTTCTGCCTCTAAACTCAACCTCCTCGTGTCTCACTATATACCCGCTGAACTACCTATCAGCTGTCCTATCTTTCCCCTCTGAGTTCCTCCTCAACTACAGGCAGAGACAGTCCAGTCGCTCATCATGTCTATCTCCAACTTCCTCACCTACTTCCTCCTCGGCTACGCCGCCCTCACCATATTCTTCTACGCCATGTCCCTCGTCGTCCCTAAAGCCGCCTTCGCCGCCCGCGCCCTCGCATCGTATATATCTCTTCTCATCGTCGCCGCCTATGGTGTTTTGGCCTCCATCTTTCTCACCCTGGTCGGCAAGCAGCAAATCGCACAATGGGCTGTCGGCCGCTCTTTTCACTACCTCATGCGCTACACCACCGGAGTCGAGTTTGTCATTGAGGACCCGGACAATGTCCTTGGTACTACGCGCCCAGCTGTTTTCGTCGGCAACCACCAGACCGAGCTCGATGTTCTTATGCTCGGCGCCATGTTCCCCAAGTACTGCAGTATCACCGCAAAGGCTTCCCTCAAGAATATGCCCTTCCTCGGCTGGTTTATGTCCCTGAGCGGCTCTATCTTTATCGATCGCAAGAACAGCAAGGATGCCCGCGAGGCTATGAAGGGCGCCGCCAACGAGATCCAGTCCAAGCGACAGAGCGTCTACATGTTCCCCGAGGGAACTCGAAGCTACGCCAAGGAGCCCATGCTGCTGCCTTTCAAGAAGGGTGCTTTTCATCTTGCTGTTCAGGCCGGCGTACCCATTGTGCCGTGCGTTGTCGCAAACTACAGCCATGTCCTCTACCTCAAGAATCTCACTTTCAAGGCTGGAAAGATCCCCGTAAAGGGTAAGTGCCCACATACTTTGACTTTTCCAAATATCTAACCGCATGCAGTTCTTAAGCCTATTCCCACAAAGGACTTGTCTCCTGCCCAAGTCGAAGAGCTCACCAACACAACACGCGAAATCATGCTCAAGGAGCTTTACGCCATCACAGCAAAGGCCCGTGGCCAGCCTATGGCTATGCCGGCTTCAAATGTTGATTCAACAGCCGCCAAAAGCTCTGCCATTGACACCAACGGCTCCGCGCAATAAACGTTTTTTACCAAGTAAGTGAAGCGTGAAAAAAAGAAGAAAAAAAATCATGAGGAGGAAGCATGTAGGGGATCGTGGGATTCAGGGATGTGACGTCGGATGCGAGGACTCGAGACAGCCTTTTGATACCCCCATAGACGCATGAGGCGGCCTGTGCTCGTTTTGGGCTCGAGCAGAGCCGAATTGCTTTTGTTTACTGTTTCTGGTTTTGCTACTTTGGAGCTGGCCTGCTGGCTAATTTGCGCTTGTTTGTTTTACCAGTATATATGGTCGCATGACGGAATGAATAGACGCATGTACATGTACATATACGGCCTACTATCAGTACCATCAACCCTTTTATGGAATCATAAGAATCGGACTTGTGTATTGTTTAGTTGAACATGTACACACATTTCGTGTTTTATTTGACATCGTCTATCGTCATCTTATCTCGAGAAAAAAACCGGAGGACCAGAAACGAGATTCAACTCCAAGATCGCCAGATCCGCCTTATATCTCGCCATGCACCGAGACCAACTCATTACAAAAAGATACCGCTAGACATAGTAAAGTGCCCGCACAAAAAGAAGGAGCCACAACTTTTGAGTACAACAAATATCCCCACAAGCTTACTCTCTAAGCGCTTGTAATGCTTGCGTTAATGACACCACCCTTAGACTTCGACCTCTCTTTAGACTGGTAGAGTTGTTGTGGGTGGCTGTGGGACTCAAATCATCTCGCCAGAAGCGGAAGACACGCTTCAGATCCCGAGGAATTCCCTCAAGCACAACAGTGGAGATGGGCACAAAGGGACGGTCTTCCATGCCCGCTGCCAGGATGGCATATTCTTGAGCAAAGTCGAGAGCGTTGCGGAAAGATGAATATCGGGACTGAGCACGGGCACCAACAATGATGTACATCTCAAAGAAAGCATCAAGAACGTAGATATGCTCAGGGGAGAGGTCGCGTTGGTTGAAGGGAGCGATCTCAAAGACCTGCTGCCGTGTGTCTGCGTCCGAGCAGAAGAGTCTGCTGCAGTACTTGGCATAGTTGGGTTTGAGTCTCCAATGGTCAGCCGAATGAGGCTTTGATCCTCCTTCAAAGAGTGACCAGAACGACGCAAACTCATGACCATCGTCCACCTCGATTAACTCTCCAGTGAGCGTGAGCTCGATAGCAACGAGCTTTGCAGCACTCAGTTCTGTCACATCGCATCCTCGTCCCTTCCAGATGTAGGCCTTACCCTGACTGGTGATAATGTAGACGAATCCTGCGCAGAGGCTAGATTGGTTGAAGTCGCACTCATCGAAAGCAACCTGACCCTGATAACGCCGACCGCAGAGCATGTTGGGTGCTAGTGAGTCGTACTTGTTACTTGAGCCCCTTCTAATCAATACAACACCACCAAGGGCCTGCAGAAACTCGGTTGTCTCCTTGCCCTGCTCCATCTTGACTACCTTGCCACCCAATGCCTTGGCTTCCTTCTGGACAAAGAGAAGTGCATCGTCGGCAGCGGACTCCGCCACTTGATCACCAACCCAGAAGTAGATTTCCAATCGCTTCCATCCAGCCTCGTTGGTGAAGCTGTGCGGGGCGATGTACATCTCCCTCTCAAACAGTACCCGCTCATAGTGAGACGCCACCGCTGTCTTCTTGCCCTCTGCCGAGATCTGGAACACCTGGAAGCTGAGGCTCTGAATCTTCATGGGGCCTGTTGGAGGCCGGTTCATAAGAAGCTCTGCAGCGTCCACCTTATACTCAGCTCTTGCGGTTTTTGGCCCAAAGAAGTCGGTCAGCAGACCCGCTACATCATTGCCCTGGCTGGGGGTTTTTGGTGGGACTACCGACGGTGTTTGTTGGGTCTTGGGAGTCTGTGGTGCTCTAGGAGTATGTGGTGACTTAGGGGTCTGTGGTGCTTTTGGGGTCTGAGGCTCCTTAGAAGGAGCCGTGGGCAAGGGCCGTGTCGCCACTCGGGATGGGGTCTTGTTGATTTGCAACGGAGAAGAGCGGACGGGCTCTGGCAGAGGACGAGAGGATGCTCTTGGTGGTGTCTTCACAACTGCAGGCTCCGACCGATCCCATGAAGGCTTTGCGGCTAGGGGTGGGGGTTGGGCAGCGCCGCTAAACATGGCTTTGGCGTTCTTCACAGATACAACAGGTTCGCTATCAACCTTTGTCGGAGAAGACGGTTCCGGCTCTGGTACCGCGCGTTGGTACATCTTGACTGGAGAATGAGAGCCAGTCCGTTGATGTGTCAACCGTATGGCCTCCTTGGCCTGCTCTGACGTTGTATCATTTGATGAGGCGTGGTCGAGGAATCGAGACATGCGGTTGTTATCGAGCTTCTTAGGTGAGCCGGGTTGTGAAATGGCATCGCCAGTCTTTTGGATCCTCAGGGGGGAGGGATAATCATTTGGGGCGACTTCAGTCTTGGAAGGCTGTTTAGGGGGAAATGAAGATGTTCGCTCGTCGCGAGTCTGAAAGCGTCGAGGCTCGCTACCTTGAGGCTTTGTAGGCAGAGGTTTGGTTGGTGTAGGCTTTCCTCGGATAGCGGCCTTGGCAGCGACTTGCTGCTGGATGGAAAGAGGAGCAGGAGCCGACTCCTCACCCTTCTCAGCAGGGGGTGTTTGTTCCACGAACTTCTCTTTAACTGGTTGAACAGGTTTTGGTGTAGTAGGCTTGGGTTTTTCTTGTACAGGTTTTGGTTCAACTGCTGGAGCTGCGGAGACGGCTGAAGGGGCCGCAGTAGTCGGCGCCTTTCTCCTGGGACCTCGCGCTCGACCCTTAGTCATATGTGTTAGCTGCGGCCCAGCAGTGGAAGGTTCTGTAACTGTTGCGCTGGCAGGGCCTTTGGAGTCGGATTCTTCAGGAGCCTTCCCCCCGTTGGCAGCCATATGAGGCGGTCCTCGTGCAAGCATGCCGGCAAGGGCTGGGTTGAACCGCCCGGCGAGCTTACCTCCTACACGTCCCTGTAGTCTATCAGGAGAGCTCGCCTCCTTGTGCAAGCCTGGCATGGCTCGCGGCTCCTCCGGTTTCGTATTAGATTCGGTAACTACTCGCTTTAGACCCTCGTCAGCGGGTTCAGGGGCGGATTCAGGAGCGGGCTTGGGCGAAGAAGGGGTCTGGCTGGGTATCCTCTTGGGACCTGGTGTCGGCTTGGGCGTATCTGGCTTACTCGGTGCAGTTGTTGACTTTATTTCAGCCACAGACTTTCTCCTTGCCATCTCGGCTCTTTTCGCAAGTCCCTCTGGCAGCGGCGAATCATTCGTAGGAGTGTTACTCCTCGATATGCCTTTACCCTCGGCTTGAGCTTTCTTAAAGTCATCCTTCTTCTTTAGGATAGCCTCCTTAAAATCGTCCACTCTCTCCGTCTTCTTCGGGCCGCCTGTCTGGCTAAGGGAAGCCTTGCCCTTGAGAATGTTATCCTTCAGTTCATCAGGAGGTACAAAGTTCTGCGTCTTGGCCCTACGAAGAGTACCGAAAATATTCTTGAACTCAGGCTCCTGGGTCTTTGGTGCATCAGAGCCAGTTGGTCGATGTCTTAGGCTACTGCGGAAATCCTTCTTGGGGGGTGTCTCTGGCTTAGGCTTGGGCACAGGTGCGAAGGGCTTTACCTCTCTGGGGCTTACAAGCTCCTCACCCTTGGCGGGTTCCGATGCTTTCTTCTCTTCTTCGGTAAGCTCGGGATCTGGCACAGGCTCAGTTTCAGTGACGGGTCTGGGGTTAGGCTGAGCTGTCTTCTCCTCGGTAGGAGATCCAGATTCGAGTTTAGGAGCACTCTTAGAAATGCTGAAGCTCGCGCCGTGACTGCTGAAAGGTCGGTTTCCACCCGGAGGAGGAGAGTAGATACCGCCAAGGCCAGTTGTGTTGGTCTTGGTAGCAGTTCCCATGGGAGTAGACCTCATAAGTCCTCCGATACTAACTTGGTGCTTATGAGAAATAGATCCTGGGCGAGGCCTGGTTTCTTTAGCTCCAGGAACGCCCCCCTTGTTCTTGTTCAATTCCGCCATCCAAGCTGGCTGCGATTGGCTGGACTTATGATGGGACTTAGGCGACTCGGGAGGTTTGTTCAAAGCGCTTTCAAGCCAGCTTGACTTTGTTGGACTCCATCTCCGAGGATCCATTGTCTTGGAAGGGCTTGAGGGAGCGGTCACTGCATCCAAAGAGGTATCAATCGTAGGAGCCTTCGGTGTAACCTCATTATCGGATTCTCCATGTCGCGATGTTGGTCGGCTAGAGCCTGGTGTGGTCACCCCAGGTTGCGCCATGCTCTGAGGTCGAGCATTCACAGATAAGCCACCACCTTGATTCGATTGGATTGAGTTGGCACGGTTCAAACCAGGAGGGCCCGTAACGCTCCATCGTTTAACACTGTCCGATCTCTTCATCATAGCGCTCTGCACAAAGCCTCCCATCCCCTTGGTAGGTGAGTTCGATCGCGAATTGGACCTGGTAGGAGACATACGACCGGGAGACGCGAACCGGTCTCCCGAAGACTTGTCATCGCCGGCGTCAAAGCCTGGAGGGTTGAGCGTCGGAGGGCTTGCCAACCTCATCTTAGTAGGTGTAGCGGGTTCCTCAGCAGGTGGGCTTGGCTTTGGTTCTTCAGCTGACATGCCCGGTAGTTGCGCTTTGGCAGAGGCCATATCTAAGCGATCAGTATCCTCGACTTGATTTTTCCGGTAAGCAGCTGAGTTGGCCCCTCGATCGGCCGTTTGGCGGAACCACGAGGGGTCCTTTGACCCAAGAGACTGGGCAATCTGGTCCTTTGAGAAGGTTTGCTCGGTGGCTGAAGCAGAAGCAGGGGGATCCTGCGACCCGATGAACGACCGTTGGGTCGCATTTTGGGTTGCGAGCATGCTCAAGGGGCGGGTAGAACCGCTGCGGGAGTTGGGTCGACGCTGCCACGACAGCGCAGAATAACGTGTGGGCGTTGTAGTCGCAGACTTGGTGTCAACGTCATGAGGAGCTTCGTTCTCCTTGGTAGGGGAGGAGCTGAAGTCCATCGTGGCGTCGGGCTTCGCTTCAGGCTCACCTGATTGCGAGGCACCGTCGTCTTTTGATAGCCCGGGGGAGTCGAGCCTCAATGCCTCGGAGAGATGTATGCTGCGTCGACTCGAGCGTGGTGAGGGAGTGTTCGCAGGGGACGACTTTTGTGGTGAGATAGACCTGGCACGTTCTGTAAAAGGCGGACCGTAGTTAGCAAGTGGGACAGCATCAGCGATTGTGTGCTTTCAGCAGCATCTCAAAACCAAGACATAATCATGGGGAAATAAATGAAATAACAACAAAAATTCCGAAAAGTAAACACCGGGTGTACGACGAAGCATGTTGCCCCAGCGAATGGAAAGGGAGCGCCATCAATGCAACCAGGAAAGCTTCTCGGAGGAGAGCCAAACTGCAACAAGGGATGGCCAAGCTCTTTTTTCTCTGTTTCTCTGCTCACCTTCACGACGGGCTTGTCTTTCTCGCTTGGCAGCCAAGTAATCTTCGAGCTCACGAGCTCTCACTTCGTCTTCTTCGATCTGTTGACCGCGCAAACGCTCGACTTGCTCGAGAAATTGGGATACTTCGTCGGACATGGCTCTGGGTCTTTTGGGACATGACACGGAAGGGAGTGCGATGGCGCCGGAGTAGGGAGGGGCGCTCTGGAGAGTGAGTGCGAGCAAATAAAACGCAATACAAGGCAATCCCACGCAAGGTTGCAGTAGGTATTATAGACTGTTTTGCTATGTCCTTTGCTGGTGGGAAGTTGATAATAGATGGAGACTAGATGACTGGGATGGGGATCATATCTGTAGCTGCAGTGGAAATTTCACAGGCCGAGTCTGGGATCTCATTGGCGCTTGGCCCTCCCCAGGTGTGTCTCTCCCTAGCACCCACTGGAGGAGGGGCCGCAGTAGGGTCCCGTAAACCAAGTCTCAGGGGCAGTCACTCCCGCTGCCTGACAGATTCCAACCTGGCCCAAATGCGGCCATCAAGAGGCGGGATATTTAATCTTGATGCGTATCAGAGCTCGATCTCATGCAAAATCTGCATGAACCTGGACTCATCTTGCTTGCATCATGCATACACACTCGAACGATGGGTATACTAAATTCAATTGAGCGGAAGGGTACAGATGTTGTGTTCCATGTGCGCCATAAACAAAGACCAACATAAACGTCATCCTTTGTTTACTTTCTCGCATCATCCCCCACGGTGATCCACCACAACAACAAGCCCAGACCATGGCTTACGTCCGTTAAAACCTTGTCATATCTTGTTTCATCCACGCATTTTATGCCTCAGACCATGCCCGTGGCTTATTCCCAGGCCCCAGACGATCAAAAAACAAAAAAGAAAAGAAAAAATCACGACGTTGTGGGCCTGAAGACGAAAGCTGCAAGCGGCACCTGGTGCTGCTCTCCCGTTCCCTGCTACTCGGTTAGACGTGGTCCGGGAATATTGCGTGCTGTACGTAGAGTTTGGCGGGACGTTGCCCGGCGTAACGAGTCTATTGTATTGGGTTTCAACGTTTGAACTTGGGCTAGTTGCCTTGTGCATATCCATTATCTACGCCTTGCGGCTGACTGCTTCCAAGCATCGCGGCTATCCACAGTTTGTGGTTTGGGTACTTCTCGCAAAAGGACATCTTGTTGTGAGGCCAACAGAAAAAGTTGAGCCAGTCTTGCTTAGTAGAGGAACAGCCGTCTTTTCGCATCCTCCACAACCCATGATAGTCCCTCCTTCAGATTAGTACCGGTCATGGCGCTGCATGGCAGGATGTGCCAGCGATGTGATCGTATTGATTCCAACCGCAGTTCCTAGATTCAGCAGGTTAGCTTGATGTTGTTCTCATGTGCTTGTTCTGAATGTACCGAAAGGATCTCTTCCTTCGTCATGCATCCCTCAACATCAGTCTTGTTCGCAAACACTAGCAGAGTTGCCCCTGCAAGACGCTGTGCAACTTGTCAGTAGGTGTTTACCCGCTATTGTGTCATATTGCGCACCTCTTGTAGAAGAAGTCCTTGAAGCTCGTCTCTGCAGTCCTGGATTCGTATACGGTCCGTTGCGTCGACAACCCATATCAACGCATCTGTCTTTTCAAAGTAGTTTCTCCAGTATGACCGTAACGTCTTCTGGCCACCCACGTCCCCTGAGAAGTCAGCTCATGTCGCTCAGATGTTGGGTGGGGGAGCTATTCAAGTAACACACATATGTTTAATTTGTACCTGTGAAGTCGTTAGCAGTGTCTCGGTGCAGATAGCGCTCCTCTTACCCCTCGTAGTCGATCGTCTTGATGATGAAGCCCAACGTCGGGCTTACTGTGTTGACATCTTCTCCCATCACCTTCTTGACAATCGTCGTCTTTCCTGCATTGTCAAGGCCACTGTAACACATCAGACATGAGTCCCATTGCTTTAGATCGTCGTCGTACGCACAGCATCAGGATTCGCATCTCCTTATCTTTGAGTCGAGCTTTTCGCAGGATTGACAGCATTTTGAGTTGGAGGGAATGATCCAATAACCCAAGTGGTTAAGAAAGTCAGTACTTCAGTACAACTATTCTCAGCAGCTTTCGTTAAATTTGTCGCTTCAGGATGATTCTTTCGTCATTGGTGAAGCACGAAGGTCGTTGAATTCAAATGCCTGCGGCTCCCACCACTCCACGTGATTGGTACTCGCTTCAACTTCACCCTCATTCTATCACCAGGTAAGGTAGTGAGACAATCCGTGGCATACACATTAAGTACAAGTTTTTATTCCATCACTCGAATTGTCTTCAACATCTTTATTTCCCGAACAGTAAACATAGTTCCAGCTTTCCCACGAAGCTAACACACAATAAGCAATAGTAATAATTACTGTAACAGAGACCAATCCTCAATGACTACGAGTCAAACATCAAATCTCATTATCATCGTCGCCATGTTCTCTCACTGCCGCAGACCACCACGGCTTTCTCAGTCCTCGACAATCTCAGATGTCAAACGTGCATCCAGTTCCCACACAACCATATCCTTCCAGACACCAGGCTGGTTGCCTTGCTTCACAGCATCCTTGAAGTAGGCAACTCGTTCAAAGTCGAATTTCTCAAGAAAGCGTGAAATGCCTTCGACTCTTGGATCCTCTTTTCCCGTAAAGAATGTCTCCAGGTAAAGTTTGTTGTACTTCTGCTGGTTATGTGCAGATACGTACTCGTATGTTTTTCGAGTCTCCGAACAATCCCACATATAGTCAACAAGACTACGGTGATAAATCGCCACGCACAAAAGAATTCTGTCCAAAAGGGCGGAACCGATCAACTTCCTGCGGTGGCTGGGGTGGACTACCAGTTTGATCTGGCCTGTGAACCGCGAGCCAGGACATGCACCGCCCAGGAAGCCCTGGCGTGAATCGGCAACAAACGCGAACCCAAGAACACTGTGGTACTGCGATGCGTTACGGGCTTGCTTGAACTTGAGAAATTCCTGGTATTCCTCCTCCTCAGCTTTTGACCACCCAGAGCGATTAGGAATTTGCCTTGGTGACGGAACGGCAACGATGAAGGGTCGATGCTTTGCGAGGCAAGCGTTATAAAGCGTGGCGATATGGGCAGGTTCGACCTGGGATAGAAAGATCTGCGAATGCTTGCCTTGCTTCATCTCCAGGTTAGTGATGTCTGCAATGCCCTGAAAGTCTCCAGTTTCCACCGGCCGAAGAGTACACGCGGCATTGGGCCATTTCTCTTCTTCAATATTCTGGTTCGCGTAGTGTGCCTCTTGCTCCCTACGTTGGATCTCCTCTTTCAGAACCTGACGGCGAGCGATCTCCCGGGCAATGTGACCTTCCGAGGTTAGGTCCATTCGATGTCGGTTCTGTCCCTCTTTCCCGTCCCTCTTTAGCTTAATGTACCGAACTGGGGGGATGAGCTTGCCCGTAGCGGTGTCGATGTCACGATCGTCGGTGCTAGGGTCGCGATCCTGGGTTAGGTTAATCACAGGATAATTCTCTTTATCAGTCTCCCATTGCTCGACCACCGCAGCTGCAATCTCTCGAGAGCCGAGGCCGTCATCGTCCCAAGCTGTGTCTTCACCTGGTCCCCAGGCATGTTCTCCGCCAGTCTGCTGGAGATCCTGTTCATCTGGCAACACAGGACAACCACTCAGAGCCAGAGGGGCGGTACTGAAGGAAGGTTGGCGATGCGTTACTGAGGTTGACCCAATGGCTTGGATAACGTGGAGTGGTGTTGGCAATGGAGCTCCTTGTACATCTGTCGAGGGGCTCGAAAGCTCCCTCTCCTTGTGTGAGTTCCACGTACCCACGGAGCTTCGTTCGTAGTCGGCCGTTCCAGAGCCAGCTTTCACCGATGCGTGCTGGGAGACTGAATGCACCATTTCTGTCGATATTTCGTTGGACTCGCGCAATCTACTCTTCAGGATATCGCTTGGAAGTAGCTGCTGGGGAGGGGTTATTCTGCCGAGAGACTCTCTCATTCCCCGGAAAACCTCCAGCGATTTGGAAACATTGGGCGACGATGTGCCATCACGCGCTCCATCGTTTTGACTACTGGGAACCCGCGACATGACGCATTGGGATTTCCTGTAACCTGTCAGCTTTTTCGGGTGAAGAGAGTAGAATTAAAAGGTGATGACGAACTTCCACTGCAGTTGGGGCTTTTGGACGAGGGCACTTTAAAGAGCTTGGATGCGGCAGAACAAGCAGCGCACGAGATGCGGAATAGAGAACAAGTCGTAGATGGGATGTACAACCGGGCAAAGAAGATAGTAAAACAATGTCTGGACTCGTATTTGGTAGAGGAAACGAATGCACAAGTTTGGCGGCAGTGGATGAAGCGTGGGCCTTTGTTTACTCCGGGCGAGGTTAAAGAGAGGAAAAAGGCGGGCACTTACTACTCTCTGACGTGAAGAACAATCTGGAATCCAGCACAGCGAACAGTGAGTCAATCACACACAGCACGCCGTTTAAACCCTAGGAATTAGGCCGGTGCCGGAACGAATAGGGGCTGCCAGCTGCCGAGCAGTGACAGCTTCAGGATGCGAGCACTTTTCGACTACAGCCTCAGGGGAATGGTGCGACCGGGCTATCGGTGTTACGTGCTACGACATGAGATAAACGGGAGTTGATAATAATGCATTGTTTGAGGGTAAGCGCATATGTTGCTAACTGAGCTGAGGACAATCGTTGTCGTCCTCGAATGGACATCCGCCAGCCTAATATGGGGACGTAGATGCACAAAACTACAATCAATAAGTACAAACAATGCAAGCATGGTTTCAAATGACAAAAGAGATTTAATTGCAGGTTCTGCCGTGTCCTAACGTGCTCCCAGGGGTATCCAAGCCAAACTACCTCATAAATATCAGCCAAACTCGAAAGAATATAACTATAAAAGAAATGTCGCCCGTCTTTCATTCATCCCCGTCCTCATGCTCGAGCAGCTGCTCCCTGCAATTGCGCAACAAACCCTAGAGGCCACCATCTGGCTAGTTCCGAATCGACACACGGGAGAATCGAGATGAAGAAGCCCTGCCTCGTCTGCCTGACCATTCCCGCTCTTCCGTGGCAGCCAGATTCTCTTGTGAGCGTCTGAACCCAGGATGAGAAGAGTATATGCTCGAGGCTACCGTAACTGAGCCGTTGTCCGCGCCCCGCTGGGTCAGGGCTGGTGGTCTAGGAATGGCTGGCCCATCAGCATCAAACTCAACGTTCACCGGCAATCCCCATCTCTCACAGAACTCAAGGTGAGCTCGATTATCGGCGAACGTAGCATCAATCGAGTCTTCGTCATTGTCCCTGTTTGGCACAATAGGGCCACGACGTGAAGATGAGCCCTCAACCACAGACGCTGGGGGCGAGAACACTGAGACAGGCTCCCAGATAGTTTCCACGGTACTGCCACCAGAAATGCTATGGGATGGACTGGGTACTTGCTGAGGCTCTCGAGCGAGATGAAGCGGTGACGGCACGGCGCTTGGGTTGCTAAACGTCGATTCATCGGCGTGTCGCTCTGGCACAATGCTCTGTCTTCTCAAGGTAGAAGCTCTGTCACTCTTCTGTTCTGGCATGGAATCTCTCTGCAAACGATCACCCATCGACGTACCCACAACACTCTGTGCGTAGTCGCTGAAGGCGGGGTGCATGTCCTGTTCAAAAAGCTGACGTCGTTGTTCGGCCGTGAGGCCTTGCTGTTGCATCTGGCAATCCATCCAGATCGATGCCTGACAGTTTTCGTCTTCAGCCATCAACTCTTGGTCGTTGCCGTGGCTCCCTGCGCTTTGAGACTCTCGGCTGAGGTCCGAACGTCTGTCTTCATGACTGTTCTCAGTCCCAAAGCTCTGTCGAGGACGATGCTTGCGTGATGTTCGCTCATTATGGCCACGCCCACGCCTATCGGCCTCTTCATGCGCTCTCGGTCGGCGCCGACAGCTTGCTCTAGGTGAATTTCCGGACAAGGTACTAGACCGGTGACGCTCCTCCTCCATGGACTTGATGATACCCAATAGTTTAGCGAGTTCTTCGCTCATCTCTCCACTCCCAGTGACAATGGCTCTGCGACAATCAGCATCGAACTGGCCAATCCAGGACTCTACCAATCGCAGTAATCTGGGGCCTCTGCCACCTCGGACAATATGGCGGTCGCGGCGCAATATAAGGTGTGCTCGGAGGTCGGTGAGGACCTGAGGTCTGCCACCAATGACCGACATGATGCAGGCTTCGCATTTGCTCCTGACCATGAGGTTCAGGGGTGAGGCGCGTTCGTAGCCAAAGGTAGCGTTGAATGCATCGCGACCAAACCAAAGTCCAGTCACAGCATCGATACGATCGAGCCACGCAATAATAGCATCGGGGAAAACGATGCGTCGTCGCCAAGTGCGCAAAATCCGAATTCGCTGTGTGCATTCGGTGGCGACAAGGAGCATGAGACGCCTGATCATCTTGCGATCGAGGTCATAATGGAAAGGACAAAGGCAAGCCGAAGGCATACCATCACCAACATGCTGCAAGGTGAGGCTCTCGAGTCGAGCAGACAAACGCTCACGGATCTTCTTCGAGCGGCGGTTGGACTTGTGAAGCGTGGCTATGTGGGCTTGCTGATCCAGCAGCCACTCGTGATCTGGCATAGTAACATTAACTCCTGGGTCCATCCACAGCAAGTCCGTAAGTTGATCGAGTTGTTCGGGTGAGATATCACTGAGTGGATAACTGTCCAGCTCCTCCTCATCGGGGTCGGAGTTTGTACGACGGGGTGCCATAATGAATACAGTGAGACAGAATTTGACAATATCGTTATGATTGCCGTATCAATTTGTACTCGTCAAAGTAAATAGTCGAGGCGATTTGCTCAAATAGCATCAAAATCTCTACAAAGTGGTTTCGAGTTAAGGCCGCTGATCTTTCAAAATAGGCGTTGTTGCCTCCACCAACCCTCACGTTATATATCCAATCATTGTAAGTAGCTTTCATGAGCATACAAAGTATATCGGCGGAACCATTGACATGTTCTTCGAGGTCAGTGCACATAGTCATGGTGAACAATATGCAGCAGCCTAGTTCAGCCCATAATCCAGGCGTATGCTGTTGAGATAAAAGTGCTGTTCCAATAACACTTCTCTTTGTTCGTGCAAACAAGCGTTGTTGTGATGCAAGCCCTCCTAATATGTTAGCAGTGAACTTAAGGCTTGACATGCTGTTCCGCACACCTACCTATGGCATACCGAGAATAGTTCTGGTAAAGAGCCAAGGTGTGAAGTAACAGCTCAAACAAGAAGCCGGTGACTATCCACAAACATAGATAGGGCAATGGTTGGGCGAATCCATTAGTCGTTCGATCGTGGTGAAGCATGTTTCTCGTGGAACATTTGTCCGATTTTATTTGTTCTGACAAAGGGAACGAGATGAACAGTATGAGTTGTTCAGATATTGCTGGAGCCAAATAGGCCCCTAAACGCCTTCCATCGAAACGCACCAGTCCTTCCAGTCGTAGCGTTGCGCAGGATACCAACCGCCAGCGATAACTCCCAGTATAAACAGAAAGGTGACGAGAAATACGGTGGCTGTGACACTAGAATACAATAGCAAAATTGGGTTGGCATCAGACAGTCCTTTCCCTTCGTCGATACCTATCCCTTCGCTGCAACGCCTTGGGAAACCAGAACTCCGTGATCATGCTCATATGTCGTTAGTAGGGTATCAGACTTATGTCATCAACTTCGGACATATTGATGTCGCGGGTTCTGGGCCTGTTGCTCCATTCGAAGCCGCTCCTGGCGGATTTTAGCCGCCTCAGTGCCATCGTCAGGCTGAGCCATTTCTTTGAGCCAAGGATGCTGCAAAGCTTGCTTGGCGGTAATACGATGAGCAGGATCATACACAAAAATCCTCTTAAGCAAATCAACGAAATTCTTGAGGAAAGTGTTATTTCCAGGGATAATTTGCTGTTGTCTATTAGCCTGAGCCATATCAAGTTGAGGCAATAGCCGCTTACGTCAAGGTGCTTCATCGCCTTCACAAAGCGGCGGGAGCCGCGGGTCGTGTCTTGTGTAGGATAATCGAGCTTAAGTCGCTTGAAATACCTGAGAAGTATAAGTGTGTGTACGAAAAGACCGTAAGGGAAAGACTTACTTCGAAGCGGCATTGCCGCCACTTCGCGTTGACATCTTGTTAACAGCCTGGACGAGATGGCTGTCGATCCGCGATCCAACGACAGCCTCCATCATAGCCAGATGCTCGAGGTTATCATGAGTCTGGAAGAGAGCATCACCAGTAAAGAACTCGACAAGGATACATCCTATGCTCCAAATGTCGCAAGGGAATGACCATCCAAGACCCAAAATGATCTCCGGTGCACGATAATGGCGTGTTGAAACCACAGAGGAGTGATATTCGTCTTGGAATGTGGCAGAACCAAAGTCGATCAGCCGAATCTCAGTGTCCAGCAGCACACGGCGCTGTGTAGCCTGTCGGTTGATGGTGGTAGAGGAAGAAGGTATCTTGCGGTTATAAGTAAAGGTCTGGTACGAGTGGTCGCAGAGCAAGATGTTCTCAGGTTTGAGATCGGTATGGATCAAGTTGAGATCGTGCAGAACTAAAGCGAGTTAGTGCGTGGTCGACTAGGCTTCACTGTCTATACTTACAAGCAACACTGGTAAAAAGCTGGCGAGCGAAACTCTGGATCTGGCTGTTTGGGAAAGGAACAAAACCGTTGCCCTTAAGAAAATCGAAGACGCTTTGGTCAAGCAAGTCCATGACGATACAAATATGGCCGCGATAATCGAAACAATCTCGTAGATGGATACATCGATTACGGTTCTCCTCGTCATTCCGTTTAAGAGTTTCAAGAACGCGAAGTTCAATTCTCGATGCGTCCCGATATTTTTGCACTGATCGAATGATCTTGACGGCAACGGCCTTGTTGCGTTTTCGGTCGCGGGCTTCGACGACCTTGCCGAAGGTTCCTTGGCCCAGAAGGCGGACAATCTGGTCTGTGAAACTCAATTAGCGATACACTAAAAAGACAGTGGTGGGTGTCACTTACACTTCTCCGTGAGTTCGGCATCGGGAACAACGATGTAATGGCCATCGTCATCATCAACCTTGACGTTCTTGTTGTAGTGTCGCTATTGAGTTGTCAATAATCGCGTTGCCAAAGTCTTGGGACAATGTGGAGCAAGAACTCACGTCATGGATAACTTGAACATTAACCTCTCCCGCCTTCTTGGGAGGGTAAGGTGGAGGTTTGTATGTGAAGATATCTCCAAGACCATCTACGTCGCGACGTTTGGCTTCGTTAGCCACCTGCTGACGGGTGCGCTTTCGCTTGAGGGGAGCCTGCGTTTCCTCATACTGGCCGTTGGAGGAGAGGGAAGTGGGAGCAGTGGTATTAAGGGCAGAATTGGTGCGGTCGCTGCTAGATTTGGACGAGCCCGCGGGCGTTGACATCTGCAATGGGGTGTTGTTTTGTGATTCGAGATATTTAATGTGGTAGCCCGAGGCCTGGACAGTGCCAGACTCGTCTTCTCGTCTCCTCTTCTTGGCCACCTGACGGCTCGTGTTATCGCTGGGCGCGGCAGCAGTGCCATTCGTAATTTTTCGGCTAGTGTTGGCTTCAGGCTCGGGTGTATCGTCAATGACGATGATTTCCTTTGGAAGGCCATTTTTGTAGAAGGTGCTCCAGTCGGGCTCTCGGGAGCGTCGACGCTTTCTCGAAGGCTGCTCCGCGTTGGAGGTAGGGGCAGACTCAGGCATGCTGCCGACAGAATAAGCCGCGTCGTTTCGCGGACTAGGTTCCTGGGCGTGTTGTGCAGGGCGAGGATTTGACGAGTGTGTCATTCCTATTCCATTCGAGCCCGATGACGAGTATGCCAAAGGTGAGAGCTGGTAAGGAGGAGGCAGAATGGCACTGTGAGAGGGCGAGACGGCTGAAGAAACCGGAGGTGGTAGGATGTTCTGATTTGAGGCAGCGGAACGAAAGTTGGCGCTGGGATTTGGCTGGTAGGCCTGATGATGCGTGTGCGAATGCGTGTATGATTGAGGATAATGATGAGGGTGGTAATGCGGAAGCGTGGCCGTGGCCGTCGTAGGTGTTGACATGATGAGGGAAGGCAGAGCCACCCAGGGCTTAAGCGTCAGAAGTAGCGATCACGAAGAACAAAAACGAGATATATGCAAATGTGCCGTATCGAACGGTGCAGGAGACCGAGCAAATCGTCGAGGCGATTCGAATGTGAAGGCTCTCTCCAGGTTCATGTATGTACGAGTGCGTCGTGGTCGTGGGTGAAGTGGAGGAGAAACATCAACGAGCAAAGAGAGGCGAAATAGAACGGGACTGGGGTAGGGAACCCGGGGGCGTTCTTAGTGGTTTGGCGGACGATGGCTTTGCGTGGTGGTGAGGGTGGAGGATTGGAGGGAGGTGCGGTGCCCGGTGGTGCCAGGAGGGTACAGCAGCCTCAGCGGGTGTGCTGGGGGATAAGCTCAGTGGATAAACACCTGAGGAGCACTGTGGGCGGGCCCTACTACCGTGAAGATTTGTGCTGTGCTCAACTTATCGCTCAATTCTTGCTTTTCTCTCAAAGACTTGAGTGTGGGGATAAAATCAATACAGAGGAACCTAGCAGCGAAAAGAAAGGCGAGAATCCATTTGGTTGAGTTGAGTGGAGTGATTCCACGAATCTGCCCAAGCCCGGTTGAAGGCGTCACGGGCATCCATTTGTCTTGGAAAAAGCGTTGGCCAAAGTTACTGGGTAGTCGGGAGATGATGGGACGGACACACACTAGAGAGGGATCCATTCTGGGTGACGTTTGGTCACAGAGGTTCACTTTTTGGGTACATCTGCCATGGCGGTGACGTCTAGTGGTAGCAAGTATTTTTTGGCGTCATCTTCAACAAACCCCATTTCAAGGAGTGGATTTGTCACTCATGTCATGTTGTGTTGTGTCTGGTCCGTCTCCTCTCGGGTTACGATTTTGGGGTTAACAAGAGGCGGAATTCCAGTGGAACACACAAATACAGTTGCACATCATGGACTTGTTAGGTTGGATGGTGGCGTCGCGATCCGGCGGTTCAGGGCAGTAAGAAAGCCAGGGTTCACCACCTAACACAGGGTGACAGGAAGGGGAGATGGCCCGGCCGAGAGGACCTATCGAGGCGCAAGGCACAAGAGGGCAGGCAGTCCAGTCCAGTCCGGATATTAACGTTTGATGACCGTGAAATAACAACCACACAGCTGCAGGAAATACTACAAAAGTCGGATGCATATCCGTGCTGTACCTGTACGCATGGATAAATCATAAATTGATCGTGTAGGGATATCCTACCATTGGAAGCGAAGGAATCAAGGCCCTGAGACCTGGAGCTAGATTATCGTATTTGAGCACCAGGCTGTCTTGCTCAAAATAAATCATTCAAACAAGTGTGAGGAAGGGCATGGACCAGTAGGTGACGTCCACAACGAAGGGTTTGATAACAGAATTATGCTCATAAATCATTTCAAATGATGATCTGGAAGGGTTGGAATTCAGCGCCTCTGTGTGGAAGGCTGCAAGGCATGCTCCATCGTTTCAGTCTTCCTGGTAGATCCCCATTATCGAGCGCTGTCATGATGGAAGCTGGAGGTGAGAATGGACCCGTTTCTTACGGATGCCGCAGGTACAAGAAAGGCACCGACCCACAAGTACACATCTCACATCACCCGATCATTCTGACCCTCTACTGCACCCAGTGATACCTCGGGGGTTCCATGATAGGAGTACCTGGCGTTCTCGTTGTTCCTGTCCTGGCTCCCAAGCTGAATCCGTCGATAGAGTTGGGAAAAAAAGGAAGAAAAGAAAAGAGAGAGAGAGAGAGAGAGAGAAAAATTCCGCATGCGCCTCCACAGTCAATCATTGCTGGGAGGAATTTCCCATCATACACCACCTTAAGCTTATGCTGTGTCCTCTTCACCTTCAAGACCGTTGAGTTTGACATTTGTGTCTCTCATCTCGACGGGCTGATAACGGCAAACAGTACAGAAGAAGGTTCCCGCTGCAGGTTATGTCGGGTAAACGTCATGAGAGTGCCATCCACACGACAGCCATGAACGCGACCCTACAGAAACACAGAAACCCACCCATCTCACTGCCTACTTGTTCAAAGCATGTACGGGGGTTACCTTGGCAATGTCAAAACGAGGGCGTGAACAGCAACCTCTGGCTTTTCGCACAGAAAACAAAGCCTCTCCAGTCAAGTCAGGAACGCGTTGCAAATACGCTTCGGTTCGCCCGTTGGTTCCTCTGCCGCTCGAAAGAGAGTTCAGCTTGTAATCGTCTGGGCGAGTCTAGGTAGGTATTAACGTGCCAACTGACCTACCTAAAGAGCATCAGATCTGGTACGTATTTCGCCCCAGGGCAGGGTGACGATGGTGGTGGGCCTTCTAGCCCTCGACCCTCTGGCAAACCCTTGCCTTTTGTGTTGCGTGCGTCTTGACCAACTCGCTCTTCGCTTCCGCCTCATATCGAACAAATATCTGAAGGGAAAGGAGACGATAGAAGTGGCAGGGCGGTGGAGCGATGAGAGCGCTGCATGTGCCACTATCCTGTCCTCCCTATTCTCATGCTCAGTTTTGTCTCCATGATTGCTCGCTGTGGCTATGGAAGTCAACTTTGCAGGCTGTCCGCCTTCTCAGCCTTTTAGACCCTGGATAACCAGGGACCCCACACGCCACCAAGTCCGTCTCGAGTGGTTCCAGGCTTGTGGCCGTCCGCACACTCCTGTGCAGCAGTCACTGTTCAGTGGACACCGTCCGGCCTTTTGCTGGCCCAATGTCTTGGGCTGATGAGAGGCTCAGTCATCTCCGACATCATTCGTCGCAGCAATGACCTCAGGCAGACAAGCTGTACCAGCACTGCATCTCAAAACAGCTGGTACGATACCAGCATGTCATTCAGCTTGGGTTGGCTGGCCTCGACATTGATGTACCTAGTTTCGAGATACGCTTCATAGTATTCACACGCGCTCACTCTTCCTCTCGCGGCACATGCCCGCCTCCCGCCTCGGCGATGAATCCTAACTCCACCTGTGGTTAGCCCCGACCCCAGTAATGTTTGACATGGGCGCTCCACCCCCAAACTCGAGCTTGAGCAATACATAGATAGCATCCTCATGTTGACGTTCATCTTGAGGCTTCAGATGCTTCGGGGATCGACAGTACCTCTCGCCTTCTTCACAGGTTGGTCGATATCCTGGTGTTTGTTTTAGAGGTTGATCTCCATGGGCAAACAGTACGCAACTGCGGCTTATACAGTGGACTCTGGCAACCAGAAGCAACTAGTTCTGCTTCCGTGCCCAATGACAACCTGCTGGCCCATAATGGGGTCTTGGATTTACGATATCTCGTTGGCTGGCTTTGAAATCGGTGGCCTGCCTAGGAACTACCGATACAGCCGACCACGTCCTTTTGATCAAATCTCGAGATTGGGCTCGCAGACTATTCACTCAGACTCTGACTAGGAGGCAGCATGTGAGGTGCTTTAAGCTCGGCGATTCCTCTTTAGCCTTGTCTAGAGTGGTTCCCTTCTGTTTCTGCGCCATCCAACAAGACATGCCCCACTGAGAATCGTCACCAAAATGTGACGTCTAGACTAACCAAGTCACATGAAATAGTCACTATCCCTGGACACGAGTATTCTGATGGAGATGATATCATACAAAGCTTTGCCCTTGCGCGGTGCGCAACGGACAGGGCCATTGCTCTTCTTATTGTCACAAGATATGCAATCCTGTCATTTGCCTGGTTTCATTCCTTTGACCGGCGCGCTAGCTCCGTCCATCTCAGTAACGAGATCCCTAACGCTGCATGCCCGCTCCAGTTGCTGTTGGAAGAATTGAGCCCTCGCCAGGTAACTACCATTCATTGGTAATGTTGGCCTGGGTATTACTGAGCTTTGCTATCTCTTCACTGAGTTCCATTTTTTACTGCGTATTAATAAATCTGAGGACAGCTGGGCACATCTTTTGATTCGAATGCCCACTTCCAAAGTCACCGCTGACATGAAGCGAAATTCAGTCATGTATACAGTAGTGGACACTTGAAGAGATCAGGTACGAAGTCCTTTATGCCATTGCCGATGATACAAACAAGTCTAGCTCTAAGCTCTATCGAATAATATGAGCAACTACCGGCTGGAAACAGCCTTTTCTCTCGAGTTTCAGTACACCGTTTCATCTCCTGGACACCTTCGAAACCGCCAATACCCTTAATCTATCCCAAAAACGTCGTCTTTTTGGTTGTCTTTATCACTCGATCTCCTCTCAATCAATCGAGGGGTTGAATCTTACTCCTTTGCCTCTTTCGAGCGTCACCGGGGTATGTCCTTTGTTCAATGGCCGAGTATAACATCCTTTCCAAGAAGTTATGGACAGCCATCCTTGTTTTGAGGTAGCTGTGGAGCCACATCGGCTGGGCCAAGATCTTCTATCGCTCTCACGACTACCAAGCTCGGCTCAGCTCATGTGTTAAGGCACAGTATCCTTCTATAGGCCACGGTTGAAAACAACCTTGCCATCCTTACCTCCTTTGCCGTGGAATTCGGGCTCGAGCGACTCGGCGCTAACCTCTTGATGCTGGGGGAAGACAGCGAGAGCGAAAGGAAGGACAGCAAAGGAGGTGAGGGCAATCAGACTAAGGTTGATACCCAGGGGGATGCCCCTGACCAGTGCTGGTCGTGATCGCACCCACTCCTTCTGCATAAGGTTCTTGTACCAAGCTTGCTTACTCTCGATATAGTACAGGACCATGGGGGGGAGAACCATAATGGGGGATGCAGTGAAGACTCGACTAGCTGCAGTCTGGTAGACAGCAAGCTTGGCAGCAGCTTGGGATTTGCCCAGCGAGGAGACATCTCGCTCAGACTTGCCCTCACTGACGAGCTTCTGCTTATCCTCCTCCGAAAGCACAGGCCGAACGTCGATACCCTTGACGATCTCGTCGCGGCGCATAAGGTAAGTGTTGAGGCCGGCAGCTGTGGCGACAGCAGCGAAGGGGATGAGTCGGCCGAGGATGTTGCGGGTGGAAGGTGTGACGTTAAGTCGAGGCACAACGGCATTGAGACCAAGAGCGACAGAGCAAGAAGCTCCGACGGCAGAGAGGTAAGACTTGACCATGACCTCGGTCGACATCGGAGAGGACTTGTTGCCATTGGCAGTGTTGAATGCGACGTTGAGGGACTGGTTGAAGACTTGCCAGCCTACAATGCCTACCGTACCCATACCAGGCTGAAGCATACCGGCGGTGACAACAAGGTTGGTCAGGACATAGCAGGACATTCGGAAAGGAAAGAAAACGGGCTCGCCGGTATCTGTTGCACGGTATCTCGTCAGCTGGTGTCACGATCGCACCTATCTGCCAGGGCCATATATACCAGGGTGCAGCGTAGAGTCGACCACCTTCTTCGCATGCCACATCGCGGGTGACATGTGCTCGACCTTGCCCGTCTTGTAATCCGTCACCATCTTCTTGGCTGCTTCGAGTCCGGTCTTGCCCGCGAACAGAGTCCTGGAGATTGCGCCGGCATGGTCAGCTCAAGGCAAGGCAAGATACTGTAGGTTCAGAAGCTCAGCAATCGGACTTACGTAGGGTCTGTGAGGCCCATCGTATGGCGCACCCTTCCCATATACGTCCCAAGGTCATACTGGGAAGCAGGGAGCTCCCGCGCGCCTGGTAGCGAGGCCGACATCTTCTGGGTATGGATATGACCGGAGAGACGTCGGGTTCGAGATAACGAAGGAGGACCTCGCGAGCAAGATGGCGGGAGAGGGAAACAAAGGAGGCCCGGACTGAATTAAAGGAAGACCGAATTAACTAATGCACCGCTAGAGACAGGGCTCCTGTGGACTAGAAATGTCCGAATGACCACGACGTGGGACAGAAAAAAAATCCAATGGAGGGGAGGCTTGATTAAACGCGACGATAAGCTAACGTAGCCGCAGGTGAGTCCCGCTTTCGGAGTCGGCACCTGGTCCAATTTACGTACATACTGCCCCGGCCCAGCCTGCAGATCGTGGGGTTGCGTATAAGTACAGAGTACAGTCGGAACCACTCCCGATTGAGACATCACAGCATTATTTGGGAATTGATTGGATTTAATGACAGACAGCGAGATAAAAAATATATAAATGGACAGAGTATGGCTCTAGAAACATGGTGTTTATCTACACTTCTGTCCCCGCATCAGTAAAATGACTTCCAGTCTATTAGATATGAAACATACCTAAAAGATAAGTAGCGAATTAACTCGCCGCAATTAGCGGTTAACAATCCGAGTGGTCTTGTTACCCTGAATAACTTGCCTACAAAAAGACTGTTCCCTCTTTCCAGAGGTCAAAAAAGATGTTCCATCAGATAATCGACCACGCCAGGATTCGAACCTGGAATCTCTAGAGAATACGGGTGATGGAAACCGAAATCTAGCGCCTTAGCCATTAGGCCACGCGGCCGAACCTTTTATGTTTGATACGATGCAAGCTCTCTAATTTTCAAGATGTTGGACACACCGCCCCCTCATGATATCGAGTGTCCTTTTTGGGCAGCCATCAGCCGCGAAATTTAATTTAATTTAATTTAAAAGGGGACTCTCATTATCATATTGTCCTCAGTCCATTGCTAGGCGAAAACGTGGAGTGGATGTGGAGTGTGATGTTCTTCGATATCTTTGTGTTGTGGTCAAGTCGCGATAGCCACCCTGGAGTCTTGAAACACAATGGCTTTGTAGGTCGACCGGTGGTGGTAAGGAGAACCAGATACCATCGGCCATATGGTTTGAAGCCAGCTTTGTTCTATTCTATGATTGATTTGACTTGCAAATTCCAAAAGATGATTTTCTCTGAAACTAACCACACACTATCCTTTTGTGTCCTCAACTTACAAGTTTTGGCCACTATCTCTCTTGTCAAGTTCTGCGACTAAGGCATAGAAAGCTTGGTTGAGGTGATATGAAGTTTTGTTCTGATTTCGAGTGTTTCAAGAGGAAATGGAACTTACAGTAATTGCTTGCATGACATCTACAATGTAATTCAATCATACGTTGATACCGGTAGATCTATTATAAGTCAGAAACTCAAAAGTGGAGATTGACTCTGACCCAGCGCGGGACCTAAATAGACGAGAGCTTGAAATAGGACAGTGATGTTTATCCCTCAAGCCCAGACTACATCTTGTATAGTTATCGATTCTATTTTCTTGTTCCCGTTGGGCATGACCCTATTTTTCTAGCACGTCGACTTATCCGTTCATGCAAGACAAAGTGGCTATCACATGCTGAGCGGTTAGTGGCTGCATCGTTGACTCAGGCGTGATCACAGTCAATCTTACCTCTCTCTCTTCCTCTCTCACCCGCCCTCTACTTTCAAACATCTCTCATACTTCTACTCCCTGCAAAGATGGCGTCGCAGGATACTTCAGCCGTCCTCGTGGCGACAACAACCGTCTTCTCAACAATCGTATTTCTCGCCATCGCCCGCGCACTTCTCTACCCTGTCCAGCCAAAGACACTTCGTAATCCGCTCAAGACGGGCGTTTACGACAAAAGCAACGCCGATAAAGTGAAGAATCTTGTGTATCAACCTGACCAGTTTCCTGGCGCTCGCGATGTTGAGACTCCAGTGAGTGTACATCTATTTGATGTTTAGGACTACCTGTGTTAACCAGTCACAGTATGGAAGTATCCGTGTCTATGAGTTTGGCCCTGAGGAGGGCGAGAAGGTCCTGTTTGTTCATGGCATCAGCACTCCTTGCGTCACCCTTGCTCCCATAGCCCATGCTCTCGCGAAAGGAGGCTATCGTGTCATGCTCTTTGTAAGCTTTCTAACTATCTGCACACGCATCTCAACTAACATAGCCAAGGATCTCTTTGGCCGTGGCTTCTCCGATGGTGTAGCTGACGTCCCCCACGATGCTCGCCTCTACGTCTCCCAGATGCTTCTTGTCCTCGCCTCCAGTCCCCTCGCATGGACTGGAACAAACGGTTTCCGTCTCGTGGGCTACTCTCTTGGCGGTGGTATATCTGTTCACTTTGCAAACGCCTTTCCCCATCTTGTGCGAGATCTCGTCCTTCTCGCTCCCGCAGGTCTCATTCGCGCCGCCTCCTTTGGCCGTGTCTCTCGCTTTCTATTTGTCTCTGGTCTCGTTCCCGAGCGTCTTCTAGCCATCGCTACGCGCAGCCGCCTTCAGAAACCCATCGCCTCATCAGCGAAACGACCTCGGGAGACACCCATCGAGTCCATCACCACGCCGCCGCTCAACGTCGCAGAGGCAGAAGTGGTCTCAACGTCTGGCGAGGCCGTTACGCCGTTGGAACAGCGCGTCATGGAATACGTGCGCTGGATGGTCAATCACCACGACGGCTTCGTCCCAGCTTTTATGTCAAGCATTCGCTTTGCACCCCTGACGGATCAACACGATGCATGGGCCAAGCTATCTAAGCGTGCTCCGGGCACTACAGCTGTTCTGCTGGCCACCTCTGACGAGATCATCAACCCGGGTGATTATCACCGGGATGCACTGTCCCTCATTGGCGGTGAGCACCACGTGCGCTGGCGCGTCCTACCAGGTAGTCACGACTTCGTCATGACTCATCCTCAGGACATACTTCGCGAGATTAACGACATGTGGGCCACCAAGGCATAGTCGTTGGTATGCAATGTCTTCTGATTTTACGTCGTAACGATTTAGTTCTATCGCAATAGGGCTCATGTATAAAGGGATTGCTAAATAGAGCTAGCAAGAGAAAGGAGTTGGATTATAACAAGTATGTTTAACCTTGAGAATAGAGAATAGAGAATAGAGCAGAGATGATATGACTTTGGAATAATTTACATCCCTCTCTGCGACCTAAGCCATAAGTTGATAGCCGCACATTCCTTGGTAAATACCACTCCTAGCGATCCAGGGCTTGGCTTTGACACTGCAGAATGAAAGTTAGTATCTGGACTATGACAATCTCCAACAAGGAGCAAGCACTTACCATGTGCCAGTAGACGCCCCGCTTCCTCAGCAACTCTACATGACTGCCTTGCTCCAACAGCTGACCGTCTCCCAACACAAAGATAACATCTGCATTCTGCACTGTGGCTAGTCGATGTGCTACCACAAGCATCGTGCGTCCCTTGCTAGCTCGTTCAAATGCTGCCTGTACCAGCTTCTCGCTCTCCGAGTCAAGTGAACTTGTGGCTTCGTCAAGCAGGAGAACCTTAGGATCACGAATAAGAGCACGGGCAATCGCCACGCGCTGCTTCTGACCGCCTGACAGTGACACACCACGTGATCCAATATTGGTATTGTAGCCCTCTGGTAGGGAAACAATGAAGTCATGAATCGAGGCATCGCGACACGCTTGGTGCAGCTGCTCATCTGTAATGGACGAGGGGTCGACTCCAAGTAGGATATTCTCTCTCAGTGTACCTTGGAACAGGGTCGCTTCCTGTGCAACAAGAGAGAAGTACTTTCGGTACTCATACAAGTTGATATCGGTGGAATCTTTGCCATTCAAAAGAATTCGACCCTTGTCCAGGTCATAAAATCTGCTCATTTTAGTATCGACTCAGCGAGAATGCACATCTCAGGTTGTCTTACCTTTCCATCAAAGACACAATAGATGTCTTGCCACAACCAGATGCACCAACGAGGGCAGCAAACTGCCCCTTCTCGACCTTGAGACTCAATCCCTTAAACACAGATGTGCTTCTAGTTGGGTACTTGAAGTAAATGTTGTCTAACTCGATCGACATGCCACCGTCTGTGTCTGGGATTTCTTGCGAGGTAGACACTTTATCACGGGGTCTACTTTCTCTCATATTCAGAATACGGTTGGCAGCCGCTGAGCTAAGTGCGGCATTAGGACCAAAGCCCAAGGCTTGTCCGGCTGCTTCGCTGCCATTGGTGATGGCCACTATGAGAATGTCAGTCAGAGTTGGAAAGTTGAGTAAGTCAAGGATCAGTGGTTATAGGAAGAGCAGGAGTTATGCAATACACCGCAGCATATCAACCCAGCTTCTCAGCGTACAAGGCAGAGTGAAGTTATAAAATTACTCACTGAAGCATACAAAGAACGCTACCAGGCCAATTTCGTACCTCCCCAAAAGGCGGCCACCCCACCAGAAGTTCAAAGCTTGACATGCCATGCTGGCACTATCAGAAAAGCCAAAGAGAATACTCACCCATCTGGCCTTCTTATATGCTGATGAGACGTGTTCGTTGAGAAGAGCTTGGTACCGCTGGTAGATTGAATCCTCCAGTGTCAACGAAGTAACAGTCCTGAATGCGCCAATTGACTCTGACGCAAACTTGGAGCTCTCCGCAAAGACATCGTTATTCATTTTTTCAAATGCCAACTCGTATTTGAAGCGCCAGTAGGCCGATGTGACCATTACAGGCAACACCACGCAGCATGAAACAATAGCCAGCTTCCAAGTGAATGAAAAGGCGATGGTTATTGCCCCAACCACGTTGAAGAGGGCGACAAAGACACTGGCCATGTTCAGCCCCATCATCTCCTCCAATTGCTTCGGATCAGTTCCCAGTCTCGATGTGATTGTACCGTGAGAGTGATCTTCATGATCAAAGAAGGATGTCTTCTGGAACATGACAGCATCGAAGTACTGCTGTTGATACTTGGCTCGAACTGTTGCTGACATCCTTGTTGCAACAAAAACCACTGTAAAGTAGCTTATTCCTATACCTATCGCCAAAACGACGAACATCAGGGACCAGAAGTTGCTATCGGATAGGCTCGATTCAGTGCTGATGGTGTTAAAGGAGACGATGATTTGTCCAAAGATCCAGGCTTGCAATGGCACTCCGGCTCCAACACATGCTGCAGCGAAGAGAGTCAGGCCAAATGCTGGCCACACATTCCGCGATTCATAAAACAGTCGACCAAAGCTTGTGTAAAGATTTCCTAGCTTATCTTTGGAAATTTCTGGATTCATGTCAGTCTCAGAGGGTGCAAGACTTTGGACATTAGCCAACACAGGCTTATCCTCAGGTTCGATTGATTCATATCCAGCCTCAGTGGGCTCTCCGAGTGATAGGGATTGGGCGTGAACTAGGCCAGAGTAGACGCCACCATCAACTGCGATGAGGCTGTCGTGTGTTCCTGATTCCACGACATTGCCTTTCTTCAAGACGATAATGCGGTCTGCCTTCTTGATAGTAGACAGTCGATGGGCGATCGTGATAGTGGTTCGATTCAGAGCCACTCTATCGAGAGCGGCTTGCACGATCCGCTCGCCTCGGACGTCAATAGCACTCGTGGCCTCATCCAATATCAGAATACTCGGCTTTCGCACAATAGATCGTGCAATAGCTAGTCGCTGCCTCTGCCCGCCGGAGAGTTTGGCACCACTATCACCGACAAGTGTGTCGAGGCCCTTGGCACATATTAGTACACATTCCCAACGAAACTCGGCCATAGCTCACATCAGGCAACCTATCGATGAATTCGTCGGCAAAGGCTTCTCGACAAGCTTCCTTTACTAGTTCTCTCTTCTTGTCCTCGGGTTCGTCTGCCCAAGGAGTTCCGATCAAGCCATAAGCAACATTCTTATAGATCGTGTCGTTGAAGAGAAATGGCTCCTGCTGAACGAGTCCAATCTGAGACCTCCACCATTTCAAATCAATATCGTCCAGAAGCTGTCCTGATGTGGAAATTCGACCGGAAACCTCGATAGCGGGTCCGGTTTCTTCAGGCCCCGAACCGGCTGAATCGGTCGGGTCGTCGTCCTCCCCTTGCTCGTTCTTTTTGTTCTTTTTCCCGCCCTTCTTCTCTTTCTCAACTACCTTGGCCAAAACGTGTTGGTCCTGTAAAGTATACCACCTCTGAATCAATCCAACAATTGTGCTCTTACCCGATCCAGATGGCCCTACCACGGCGTTGATCTTTCCAGCTTCAATGCGCAGGTTCAGGCCATCTAGTACTTTAACGTGTGGCCTGCTTGGGTATGCGAAGTTGACATTCTCAAATACAATGTCCTGTGTTGATGACACATCGGGCTCTTTCAAGTGTCCTTTCTCAGGTTGCGGTGCGTCGATGATGATGAAGAATTCGCATGCTGCGACAGTGGCTTTTCCAATAGCTATTAGTGGAGTAGATGTGCGTTCAAGGGAAAGCACAACGATCATAACAGAAAGCAGCACACTGTACTGGTCAGCATAAGATAATTCGATATGATAAATATGCTTACACAAGGACGTCTCCCACATTGTTCAGTCTGCCTTCAGAGTAGGACTTTGCGCCATACCAGAAACACAGGGCGAATCCTGAATACAACCCGAAGAACTGTCTGCGTCAGTAACCGGGAAACAGCTTCTACCATGCAGTAAACTCACCATGAAGCCAAGCTGTCCACCGATAAGGGGAGAAAGAAGCTTGCCGTGCTGTCTCGTTTCTTCCACAAACGCAGCATATTTCTTGGAGATACGTGATTCTGCACCGCATGCAGCTACCATTCTAACACTCGCTAATGCTTCACTAGCGACCGCACCAGCTCTACCCTCTGCCTAATCTTTTGGGTCAGTACTTGGCAATCCTGAAGTTATGGGGTATTGCAACCTTTGTGATTTGTGCGGTGACCTTGAGAATCATGGGCAGAAATGTGCCCAGAACCAGGAAAAGATACAGTATGATCGAAGACGTGACCAGGGTAAGGGACCAGTTCTTTATGAATGCCACAATGATGGCAGCTACGATAGTTGAATTGTATTCGACAAAGATACCTAGCTTCTCTGATATGCCAAGCTGCAGGACATTAGCCGTAGAAGTAATGGTACCTGTAGCATAACCCGGAGGCATTGAGTCGAGCACGTGGATAGACTGTCCGAACAGTCTTTGTAGGTAGTGAAGCCTGATGGCAGAGGATAGCCTTATTCCTATCATTCGGAAGACGAACTAAGGGTGGAATTTAGCTCATACCAGAACTCGTTTTGGCAGGATTTACTTACCTTGTTGACGGAATTCAGAACAAACCGTCCCAAGAATAGGAAGAACATGTATAGCGCCAACCTATCAATATCACTGTCGAAATCGCTTCGAGATGTTGTGCTCCCTGGAAGAAAATAGTCGGTGAAATTACCCACAAACTGCCCTATTTGATATCAGTCTTATACTCAGTGTTGAAGTTTGGGAACAAGCTTACCAAAAACTACATTCATTAACGGTAGCGTCTTGGGAGTGTCAATCAATCATCTTGATCTCTGCGAAGCCACGTATTTGAAGAACTTACCACTCCGGCACCGACGCTGGCAAAAAAGCCAGCCGCATATGCAATAAAGTCCCATTTTGTTGCGTAGGAAAAGATTCGCTGTCAATTACCTAGATTAGAGATGCGATACTAAAGTATGGCATTGATACAATATTACTAACCAAGTAATCTTTGAAGTTGGCTGTCCTCTCAGGTCGTATCTTTGGCTTTGTATGCAATTCGTCCTCTTTGGTCTTTTGCGTGGATGTGTAGTGAGGGCTTGAAGAAGAAGAAGAAGAGCCGGCAGGCTTCTCAGTTACGTGCTCATGATTAGTAGTCATGATGGCGCAGAGGAATTGGCTCCTTAGCGCGAGTATAAATAGCTAGAAAGGAAGTCCAATGCTCTTCGACGAAAGATGAGAGACGGGAGGAAAGGGCAATTCAAGTGAAGAGGACAGTCATTGACAGATGATGACTTGGAAGATGAGACATGATAAAAGAGAAGGACCAGTCGCTAAGGAAAGATCGATGATTGAACGATGTACTTGGTAGGTAAGCAGGCAGACGTCAGTTGAAACCCCTAAGAGGCAAGTAGTTAAAGGCTAGACCCCTATGGATGGGTCGGAAGCGAGGGCGTTTGATACGAGATACGACGGTAACAAGGCCTTTAACGTGACGATTTACAGCGCGACAGGGCCGTAGTTTGACCTGAGTCTTGAGGATCGAGCAGGCCGAGACTGAAGGAACAGGAACGAAGTCCTGTAATTACAACCGAGATAGGACTCGACATTTTGAATACCTTCCTTATCCTTGCCAATGTCAGCCGCAGCTTCAGCTTGTAACCACCTTTGACTGGAGAACCGCGAATGAAACGAGTACGCGGCAACTAATTACGCAAGAAACAACCAACTCTCCATGCCTATCAGGGAATAAACACTCTACTACCCCCGTACGTAGACATTCAATACACCGCCCGTCATGGACTTGGCTAGTTGGCCTTGCCAGTTTAACCAGCCAATAGCGCCTTACTGATCTCACTGCAATCGCCCCATTCCTAATCTCTTCCGTCGGGTTCGGATCGAAATTAGACCCCGAGTGGTGGTCATGCCAGATTGCACTACACTCGGATTCATCCCGTCGTCCAGAGCAGTCAGCACTATGCAAAATAATCTCACATAACAAAGAAGACGAGCCAATGATCCAACAAGACTGGGTTTGTTTGTTGGAAAGCTGATCATAAAGTCACCGTAAGAGCATGGGTTTCATAGTCTCCAATATAAGCAGGATTTTGACCGTTCCTGTTGTTCTATGCCTATAAATAAATCAAAGGGTATAACCAGATTATTCCAAGCGTGGTAAGTATGTAGACTTGGTAGTCTACAATTTTTAACTCTAATACATAGAATATAGTTATTCCAGGTTTGATATGGGGCCCTCCAGCTCGCCATGGAGCCAGTTACAGTGCATCATTCACCCCTAATTCATGCCACAACCAGGAAGCGATGCCCCGCCAACACCTACGAGTGCTTTCTCTTTGGACAGATTGGATCCATTGCTTCTCTGACTGCACAAATGACTTGCGCCTGACTGACACTTGTGACTCCAACCAAAAAAAAAAAAAAAAAAAAAAGTGTGACGCATACCCATAGCTCGTCCCGCCGCTCGCATGACGGGCATTTTTGGAAGTGGATATTAAAGCTTCAATCCGCTCTGAGGGCCTCACGTCCTCCCACCAGAGGATAAAGGGATGAAGTCAAAACCAAGTTCAGCCAAATTGCCTTGGGCCAGATCAACATTGACAACTGCAGCAAGACCGTCGACGTTTGCACCTGCCTGCCGTTGTCCCCCTTCCTGCGTTGCCCCTTCCCATAGCTATCATCGTTCGAGGTCTCTACAGAGCCTTAACCCCTCCATCACAGGCTTTTCTCTGCCCCGCTACATTTCCTCTCTCACTTCCTCACCCATCAACCCCACCTTCCCGCCTCCCACGACAGCAGAAGAAATGGCGCCCAAGACTAAATTCGAGCTCAAGACGCCCAAGGGCACAAAGGACTGTGAGTGAAACATGTACGCCCTTGCCCGAGCTATAGCAACTTGACCCTGACATCACCCAAGGGGAGGGAAAGGACATGGTTATTCGTGACCACATCTTCAACACCATCACCCAAGTCTTCAAGCGTCACGGCGGAGTCACAATCGATACTCCTGTCTTCGAGCTCAGAGAGATCCTCGCTGGTAAATATGGAGAGGACAGCAAGCTCATCTATGATCTCGCCGATCAAGGTGGTGAAATCTGCTCACTGCGTTATGACTTGACTGTCCCCTTCGCCCGCTTCCTCGCCATGAACAAGCAAATCCAGAACATCAAGCGATATCACATTGCCAAGGTCTACCGTCGAGATCAACCCGCCATGACCAAGGGCCGTATGCGAGAATTCTACCAGTGCGACTTCGACATTGCCGGCACTTACGACCCCATGCTACCCGATGCTGAAGTCCTCCGTATTATTACAGAAGTTTTTGAGGGACTTGGTTGGAACGGTGGATACACAATCAAGCTGAACCACCGAAAGATCCTCGATGGTATCTTCCAGGTCTGCGGAGTTCCTGAAGACAAGATCCGCACCATCTCCTCGGCTGTCGACAAGCTCGACAAGCTACCATGGGCTGACGTGCGAAAGGAAATGACCGAAGAAAAGGGACTTGATGGCGAGGTCGCCGACCGAATTGGGGAGTGGGTTGTTCTCAAGGGCAAGCAGGATCTGCTTCAGAAGCTGCAGAGCACTGAGAGCTTGGCCGCCAATGAGTCTATGAAGCAGGGTATGGAGGATATTGCCCTTCTGTTCGAATATCTAGAGGCCTTCGACTGTCTAGACCGAGTCTCTTTCGACCTGAGCCTGGCTCGGGGTCTTGACTATTATACTGGACTTATCTACGAAGTTGTCACGCAGGGTTCTGCTCCTGAGGTCACACCCGGGCAGGAGGATGCGACTTCCAAGCCTCCCAAGAAGAAGGGTAAGAAGGGATCCGAGGATGACGACCGTTCTGATGACCCCACGGTCGGCGTAGGCAGCGTGGCAGCTGGTGGTCGGTACGACAATCTTGTTGGCATGTTCTCTGGCAAGAGTCAAATCCCTTGCGTTGGCATCTCTTTCGGTGTTGATAGAATCTTCTCTATCACCAAGGCTAAGATGGCCGCCGAGAAGAACGCTGCTGTCCGCAACAATGACGTTGATGTATATGTCATGGCTTTCGGAAAAGGTTTCCTGAAGGAACGTATGTCGGTGTGCGCTAAGCTCTGGGAGGCTGGTATCAAGGTATTTTGAGCATGAACCATAAGCCCTGTCGCTTCATTGAACAGAAGACTGACTGTGCCACAGGCCGAATTCCTTTACAAGGTCAAGCCTAAGCTGCCTGCACAATTCAAGGCCGCCGAGGCCAACGGTGTACCTTTCGCCATTTTCCTTGGTGATGATGAAGTCGCGTCGGGTAAGGTCAAGATTAAGGAGATGGGTCTTCAGGATGGCCACCCCGAGAAGGAGGGAATTCTTGTCGCTCAGTCTGATATGGCTAAAGAGATCAAGGCCCGGCTCCAACGCAAGCGGGAGCTCGACGAGATGACCAGACAGGCCGAGGGTCTGCGAGTTGTTCACGGCATCAAGGGCGATGCGGTCAAGGATGTAGAGAAGAAGGCAGAGGACGCCAAGCCCGAAACTACACCAGTAGCGGCCGAACCGACTCCAGGAACGGAAGAGCAAGCTCTCACCGATCCGACGGCATAGGGTTGCGTGTGACGAAATAAAAAACAGTTGAAACAACGGCCATGGCGTTAAGAGTTATTTGCTAGAAGGAAACTGTTCAGGATACAATTGTCGCTGCAAAAGAATGATCCCACATCCATACCCACCCACAGAATTCGACATTGGAGAGGCAAGTTATTCCGTGATACTAATCGTAATTATTCAACTAGGCCGTGGGATCTTTGCCTAGCGCAGCCACGCCGGTTCCTTCTTGCAACAACCACCATGGCAACGTCAACGATGTGCTTTTGATCGACCAGGTGGGGCTTTAAGGTCTCACTCTCGCCGTTTGGCGAAAAGCATGCGGCCTCTTAACGATGCGCCTTGTGAGACCGTTTCTCTTGGTGGGCAACAATGGAGACGGCACTTCGTGTGAGCGACAAAATGCTCTCCAGTTACGGTATAAGCTGGCAGACAGGCGGCGACCAACCCCCCGCTTGTGATCTCAGCCGACGTTCTCGATCAGAGAGGCTTGAATGGAGACCCAGAAGCCGAAACAAAGAGTAGACAAGGGGTAGGGAGACCATAGTATGGGCCTTGAGCCTCAATTGACCTGAGACGCAGGTGCCCAGTCACCTGCATGTAGTTCACGTTCACAGTAGATCAATGCCCGCAAACGCAACCGCAACCGCCAACGACCTCTGCATCAGGGGAACATGCATGCAGTTGCAACCGCCAACCCTCAACCGTCGACAGGCGACAGGCGGGATGGGCCGCGAATTGTTGCTGTCGCCTGACGAGCATGCGTGTGGGCTGAAATGTGGCTACAGTATGAGACAGCTGCCAGGAACAGTCCTTCTGGAACCAGGACGCTAGCGTTCTGATGTTCACGCCACCATCTCGTCAGAGCCGACTGCAAGTGCAGTTCTTTTGTGTGGTGTACCTACGTATGTTCTACAGTCGTTCACCTTCCCTTCCTAATATCTCCATGATCTACCTGTCCAGTTGTCGAGGAATTTCACTCATGCTTCACCGTCAACCTTGACTGACCTCTCTATTACAAGGGATGGTTTTTTGCTTGCCGGCCTAAGCAGGACTACCAGGGAGGAAGGACAAAGAAGGATGGGAAAACATGAGCGATGCATAAAGATCAAAAGATAGCTCCGCGGGTCTCTCAGGTCCGGCCCACACATGGGAGGGTCTGGCATCGCGCGGATGGCCGGCGTGGCACCTTTAAACCCATTTTGGTCTAATTCACTTTAAGAGGACTTCACAGGATCGTTTACTGACTGCCTATCTCGCTCTTTGGCTTTCCCCACGAAACCCTCCCCGTCAGGCCAAAGAAAAGAGACAAGATGATGGGAACTCGTGGAGGGGTATATACTTGTCCCGGAGCTGTGGATAGTCTAGCACGACTAGCTGGACAGGGTCCGAAGAATCAGACTAGATATCCCCTTCGAGCGAGGGTGGAAGCAAATATTGAGGTTGAACCTGTCATCCTCAGATTGTGTGTCTCTTGTCACATTGCGTGAGCGAGTGATAAGTGGTGTCTGTCTTTGTGTTAGTGTCTGTTGGCTCGAGGGCCGATGTATGACAGACATACGGATACGGATTCTTTCATCATCACGTCTCCTTCAAGTCAGCACAACTCCTCCAGTTGCCTTCCCTTCGCCCCAACTCGTCCAAACTCACAATAATGTCTTGATTAGCTACTGAGTTGGATCAACAGCTATAACGAGTCGTTGCCATCGTCACCAGGATCGTTACAAAGCCGCCTGGCAACGCGCAACGAGCTCGGCGCCGCTGACCCAAGGACAAGACCAAGCCCGGTAGCGATCTTCGTTGCCCAGAGATCGGTATTCCCGACGACAGAGTAGCATCGACGCTATAATTATTTGATTTGTCCTCGTCACCTGGACAACTTTGGCTCTGGACTTGGTGGTTCGTCCATGTGGCGTTCAGATACTCAACACCAACCGCTTTCGGATATCTTGAATTCCAGTCAATTCCTTAACTTCCCGCAACCACCACGACCGCACAAACTCGATTGAGATTTTCCGTCGGGTCCTCGTTCTCTAACGCTCAGAGATTTATCAACCGGCTCAAACTTTGTGTTTTCTCTGACCTTCAGTCCCAACACGACTTCGACCTCAGTTCGACTCTCACAACCTCGCTCAACTCTCACTTACACCTCGTGTCACGGTACTATCTATTAACACATTCATTGTCTTACCAATCAATTTACGGAACGACTCGGAAGTGCCTCTCTCTTCTCCTCCTTGCCTGGGGAGACCATTAAAGACACTCGCGCGTCACAGAATCTTAAGTCGTCTGTCCTCCCAGGTCCAGTTCACTCCTAAGACCGACCGCGAGGAGCTGAATCGGTTACGAGCCATCGAGGGTAACGACATATTGGCATATTGGCCACATAAACCTTGGACAAGCCACGCGCGCCGCCGTTCTCAGTCCGGACTCTTATATTGTAACGCCCCCGGAATCGCCTCTGTATTCATTCTGCCTCTAGACCTCGACCTTAGCCCCGGATACGAGCCTTCAGCTCGAATAACCCGCAGAACATCAGCATCGCCATGGCTGCTTTGCTTCCTCAAGCAATTCATACAGCCACTTCCTCACCCTGGCTCTCACAAAGATCATCATTATCCATGTCACCACGCAAAGAGATGTGCCGCGTCTCGGTTACGAAGACCACCTCGCCTAAATGGCTCCCTCAGACGCTCCCGGAGGCCATGCACGTCCTTCCTTACACCTCAACCGAGTGGTCAAAGGTGATTTCCGATGTCAAGAGGGAATATCTCAACCGCCGCTATCGTCCTTGTGCAACCCGGTGCAGCGAAATCTTGAATAATCTCAAGGATTCTGTAAGTGACCTTACATTAGCCTTTACGAATAAAAGTTCTAATGTCACATAGAGCATCGTCGAGCCAGCATATCTCATATATATTCATTTCTACGCCGCCAACTCACAAGAAATGCTCGCTCGTGCACTTCCTCAAGCCGCTCCAGCACGAACTACTCTGCTTAACCAAGCTCGCGACCACTATCAACGTGCGTCGACGCTCATCAACGCCGCAGACTCAACTGTTGGTCCTGCGCTGCTACGAAGACCATCGGGCACTACCACAACACTCCCGAGTCTTCACTCTGCCGATAGCTCTGTGAGCTCATATGCATCATCGACATGGACATCATCTCACGGCGTGTCTCCCGCCTCATCTATCTCATCGATCCAGAGCATGCCCGTTTCCAAACGCAAGAAGAAGCGCGTAACATTTAGCGACGTGCCTATAGAGCTTCTCGAGCGCCCAGACTCACCCACACTTGGCCTCGGCAGCTTTCTAGGGCCCGCTCGCTCGACATCTCCAGAGTATTCCGGAAGCGAATGCTCTACAACAACGGCACATGTCCGGTCCTCGACACAGATTCCTCGGTCGATTCTTACTCCACGATCTGTCCAGAGTGAGATGGTAGCTTACCCAGACCCGGAACTCGATCCTTTCCGTCATGCTCGCTCGGTACATCGCTACAGTGCACTCCTCACAAGTCTGCAGCGCCAGGTCTTCCGACACTTGAACTTCATTGAAGCAGAGCTTGGACAACCGCAAAGCATTGTGCCAGACGAAGAAACACTGCCTTCACCTACTGCAATGTCGCCAGTCCCAGCGGCGTCGTCCACACCAAACGCCGATAAGACTCGCTCACCAGAGCTCCAGGCACGGATAGAGCGATTACGTGCAAAAGGCTGGGAGCGTAAGCGTTTCGATGCACGTCGATACGCTGAACTGCGTGAGAGTGCTTCGGCAGATATGGCTGGTTAACCCGCTTTTGTCACTTGCCGCTCTGCTTGTTTTCGGATTATCAACGTTTATGAGAATCAAACTGGGCGGAATTTTCTTTTCATTATATATATGTATGCTTATAAGATTTGTATGATATCCTGAGGAGGAATTGTGCAACATGTTGCAAAAAAACGCTTGATGCGTGGCTTAGGGGAAATGGATATTTAATGAGGTTTCTTCTATAGGCACAACGAAGACTGGCTCTTTAGGTAGCTTAGGACAGAAAAGGATGGGGTTACGATACCATATCGGTTTAAATAGGATGATACCACTTTTATAGAGCACTTATTTACCCCACCAGTGCGACTGAGTTACAGACTTGAAAAGTACTTCAGTTGATGATATAATGAGCACATCACCTCTTTTTCCAAACGCATTGCTTGAAACAAATAAAACGCTTCCAACCATATCAACGAGACATACATGAGTCATCCTCCACTGAGCGATGTACCTCTCGCTTCCCTCCGTCTTAACTGACATTCCTGTTTTATAACCTTGCCTTGAAATGTCGCCCATCTCGACATTATAGTAACATCACCGGTTGATAGGCAGTCCGGCATGTGGCAATATTTCTGCACTTCGTAAGAAAAAAAAAACCCGAAACCTATCATTAGGCCTGGAAGCTGCGACGCTTGACATCCTTTTCGACCTCCTGGGTAACGCGGAGAATTTCCTTCTCCTCCTTGTCGTCGGCAAGCTTTGCTCTGGCGACTTCGGAGAAAATTGCCGACAGATCTGAGTTCTCGGGATCCTCCTCCATGGCCTTGAGCTTCTCAATACGAGCTTGGAGCTTGATCTTCTCGATGATACGCCTGAATCGGCTCCTGGCGCGGAACGACTTGATCTCGGGCACCAAGTTGTAGTCGGTAGCGTTCTCTCCAGTGAGCCAGATGTGACCCAATGCTTGCTGCATTGAGTATCAGCATAGATATTCCGTAAGAGCAACAGTGTTAACATACCTCGCTGGTCCAACGCTGATCGGGTTCGGGGTTAATGAGCTTCAGGATGAAGTCCTTAGCATCGTCGCTAACATCCTTCCAGTATCGCTCGTGGAAGACGACGGAGTTATCAGTGCACTCCCTGATAAGGTCCTGGAGATTCTCGCTCCGGAAGGGTGAGTAGCCACATAGCAAGGTATACGTTATGACACCCATGGACCACATATCCACAGGTTTTCCGTGGCCCTCCTTACGCATCACTTCAGGGGCAGCATAGCCGAAAGAGCCAGCCATGGTCTTAAGGGACTCGCCCTTTCCATCAAGCATCTTTGCGATACCAAAGTCGGCCAGAACAAGGTCGGACTCAGGGTCTTTGCTGAGGTACAGAAGGTTCTCGGGTTTGAGATCTGGGTAGATCAGTCAGTCGAGGGAGCAGAGCATGGGGTATAGCCCGGCTACGGCATCTTACCTCTGTGAACAATGTTGTTCTTGTGAAGGAAATCGACAGCAAGTAGAACTTGCTTGATAGTTTCAGCGGCATCCTTCTCAGTGAACTTGCCCTGCTCGCAAATACGGTCGAAAAGCTCACCACCAGTGGCGAGCTGCGTCACGATATAGAACTTGTCCTAGAGAAGCCAAAAAAAGGTGAGCGACATTACATGTGAAAAAAGAAAGGAGGGGCAGTGAACTGAGCCAGGGAGATTCAAGACCCTGACCCAGGCAGGGGATAGGGATTTGGATGAGCTTACCCTCGACTCGAACCAGTCGACAAACTTGACAATGTGAGGATGCTTGAGCTTCTGAAGCATTTCAAGCTCATCATAGACCATCTGCTCGTTGCCCTTGACGTTTCGCTTGAGGATGATCTTTACGGCGACCTTGCCAGTAGGGCCATCGGCCTCGCGAACGACTCCATATGTTCCAGCACCGAGAGTTCGACCGAATCTGTACTTGGCCCTGCAGTAGAGAGTAATTGTTAGGACCTAGCGGTTTCTCCGTCTATTGCAAAGGAGGTTTCGAATTGCATACTTCTTATCGTAGCTCTCGGGCTGGCCGTGAAGCCTGTTTAGCATGCCGGCGACTATAGTGGAGGCCGTGGTCAGCAAATCATCCGGGATGAGGGGGTGGCAAGCGAATGTGAACAGTGTAGAGCGACCAAGGCGGCAGTGAAGACGACAGCAGACACAAAAGCCAAGATGTCAGAGCGGGGAGGGGGGGAATGAGGCTGTGAATAGTCGCAACTTACAACTCATGGTGGCAGCTTGGCGGGGTAGATATTCTAGTTACCCGTTGGGTTTTTGGAGACGGGAAGATCTGGAGGGGAAAGCGAAGACAAGACTAAAGCTGTCTCTCACTCTCTTGCGGAGGAATATAAAGCCGTGCGACAATCAAGTCCCAGGCGCAAAAAGCGTTGAATATGCGTGGGGATGAAGCCTCCAAGAGATCGAGGGTTGTGTAAGAAGAGAAAGAAGAAGTCGGGATGAGGAGGTCCTTGATAATTAGCTTGCGACGGCCTGACCTAGCGGCATCAGCTACAGACAGATCCATGTACCTCCAGGGCAGGGTGGTAAGGTACCTAGGTTGTGTCTGGGGCTGGGCTGGGCTGGGCTGGGCTGTCAGGCTGTTAGCAGAGCGCCGTATTCAACACTAGCGGGGTTCAGGGAGAGCGGCTATGGCAGACACAGTCCATCGGATCCATGGTTGGCTGCAGGCGGGGTGTGGCTCAGGCAATGGGATGGCCGGATCCATCAGAAGATCCCACAGCCCGGAAAGGAAATGAAGTAAACTGGAGGTGCACCGAAATGCAGGTGAGGCTGAGTCTGTGGATCGCGGTACATGTATCCCTATTTCGTTACAGATCCATCATTCCACGAACCGATAGTGGCTGAGCAGATAAACGAAATTATGAAATGAACCTTCCAGCAGGGGTAGTCGGTAGTCAATCATCAATTCATGATTTGCTTCCGCTTCTATTTCGAGGTCAGGTTGCCTCCTTAATTCATCCAGCCCTATGAGGCTACTTACGGGGGTCTGTCTGCCTTGTTCTGCTTTGCCTTCCTATCAACCGACGCTTTTCTCCTCTTTGAGGTGCTGGAGGAGGCCTCTTTATCTGGACGATGGTTCAACAAAAGATAGACTCGTGCTGCTATACGTTTGCAGAAAAACGTTGAAGTCATGTTCAACACAGTTGGAGCAAGCGGCTGGCCGCTGGTGGCTTTCCATAGCTTGTGGGCGATCATGTCTAGATAAGATATGGATGGATGCGGCTGGCAGGTTTGTTTCACCAGAGCAACCACGAAACAGTTGGTTTGATCTGCAGTTCTCACATAAGATGTACCCGTCGATTGGGCCATCGATCAAACTGACTGTGTAGTTTGTACGATACACATAGCAAATAATCGAGATCTTGACTCAGCAGCATTCAAAGGTCGATCCTAGTGGCTTATGATTGTTGGGTGTTGGAGCCTATGATATACCTCCCTTAAGTAACTACTATAGCTGCATGATAACCCCAGTTAGATCCCAATAGGTAGTCATACACTTAAGTAAACAATTCATTATATAAATACGGATTCGAAAGATAATACTCTTATGTCTCTATAGATGAAATTGAAGCTTGAGATCATCGAATATTGCAACGGCATTTACCCAATAGCACAACACGAATCCATTTATATGGGTCTAGCTCAGTTGGCTTCCATTCATCCTGTCTACCGACACTTATTGTCGATCTGCATGACCGTGATGGACCGTTGCAGCTAGAAACAGAGAAGACTGTCACTCAAATACTGTGATGCGTATGCCGACTTGAAATCAACCAACAGTACTCCGTATGAAGTAGGTGCAATGAACACCCCCAGTTCAGTATGACATGAACCAATCATAACGAGTTATGAGGTTGGGCCTTCCAGACTTTCCAGTGAGATCCATTGTGGGCGCAGCCGCGAACGGCCCCTCCTTGATATTTGTCTGCTCCACCAAGGCAACGCCCAGCATCCATTGAAACCTCCCATCTACAACTCGTTCATCCACTACGCCTTCCTCTACCATACCGCGTCAATTTATTTTTTATAAAAAAAAGTTCAGAGAACGATTGCACATCATTAGTCATGGCTGGAGCCACGCGGGACAGGCGTTTGGTCAAGGAGTTGGGCAAGGTTGGCTCTACAGCCCTACGTCGACATATCATGAATTGGACTGACGATGTTGTGCCCCGCAGATTCATAAAGATGGCATGCCCCCTGGCATCACATTGATAGAGCGCAGTGACAGCGTTGCCGGCGACTGGTTCGTCGACATCCAGGTACTCGACGAGAATCCGCTGTACAAAGATCAGATCTACCGCCTCAAGTTCCACTTCCCCAGGATGTACCCCATAGGTCCGTCTATTCCTTCACTATATGTCTCTGACCTCTGACCAGAGATGCTAACTTGTCTGTACAGAACCCCCAGAGGTTACCTTTGACAAACGATCCGATCGACCCGTCCCGATGCACCCTCATATTTACTCCAACGGCATCATCTGTCTCGATCTCCTGGGCCAACAGGGTTGGAGTCCTGTTCAAAGTGTCTCGAGCGTGTGCATGAGCATCCAAAGCATGCTGACAAGCAACGACAAGAACGAGCGACCTCCAGGCGACGAGGACTTTGTGCGAGGCAATAAACAACGACCCCGAGATATAGAGTTTCTCTACCACGATAACACTGTGTAAATGAGACGGTGCTATCGTGGGTTCGTCTTGCACTGACAAATGCATCGTGGCTCGGGGTATTAATAGCATTCATTTGGCGTTCAGGACAACCATTCGGTGGTGATAGGAGATCAGGTTATGGGATATAGCCTTTGTATTTACTTAGGAAACATGGCCATCTAAACTGCACGTTTGCATGGACTGAGGCTATGTATGCAGGAGCATATTTACACAAGCAGAAGCAGTACGGATGTCATGAAGGGAGCATAGAAGGGGTTCCTGCCGAACAGAACGAAACTGTGTGTTAGATGTATGGCGGTTAACGACGATCCATGAAAGCCTTAGATGCTTGTTTTTTTGCAACACTGGTGCTCAAGTTCTCAACCAAACTCCTGGGCCCGTCGTCCTAAACGTATACACGTGGAAACTTTATTAATCGAGACCCAATGTCTGATACATTCGACCTAAACTTAGGCATCCTTTGATGCAACTCAGCATAACGATGCTTTGACATAAAATCCGCAGCTAAAGTCATTCGGAGCATCCATTAGCATGGAGCCCCACCAATGGATAGAGTGTTTCCGAAGTGCAGTGGCTGGGCAGTACCTGGCTGCCCCTGCTAATAAAACCCCCCACTTTACTGCCGTCATCTGCAATAAGCTTCAACGACCTGGACCTGATCTATCCACTCAATCTATCAGTAGCTGAGATCACTCACTCCCTCATAAATTCCCTTCGTTAACTCCGCCAACCCCGTCGAGCTGTGCCCATGGCCCCTCGTATAGAATTCAGTATCGAGCAGATTCGTAACAAGGCTCGGAAAGACCTGCTATATCTGCTCGAAGGTGTATGTTCTCATTCCGTTCCCACCGCCTTTGTCCCGCGAGTCTCAATCAAGCTCAAGCTACCTCACCCATGTATGCCGCGAACGCAACTCACGCATGACTCTCTATCTAGGTTCGCGGAAAGAAAAACGTCATCCTCGACCAAAGCCTTGTTGGCCCCATTGGAACTATAGTCAAGGTTGCTGTTCTTCAAGAGTATGGAGTAGACAAGTTCTTCATTCTGGAGAATGACAATGCCGATACTAGCCAGCGCAATGTCGTCTTTATTTCTCGAGGCGAGTGTGGTCGTCATGCCGAGGCTATAGCAGGTATGTGGTCATCTTCCGATATTGTGATCGCATTCTAATCTTCACTTAGCCCAGGTCGAGCGCATCCAGCGCGAGAGCCAGACAGGGCACGATTTTCACATCTTCTGGGTCCCGCGCCGAACCCTCGTATCCGACAAGCTCCTAGAAGAGGCCGGTGTATTAGGCGATGTCAACATTGCCGAGCTACCGTTGTCCTTTTTTCCTCTAGAAAAGGACGTCTTGTCTCTAGAGCTCGACGACTCATTTCGAGACCTGTACCTCTCAAAGGATGTCACACCTAACTTCCTAATGGCCAAGGCCCTCATGGAGATACAACAAAATCACGGTCTATTCCCGCGAGTAATTGGCAAAGGTGATAATGCAAAGCGTGTTGCAGAGTTGCTCTCACGCATGCGCCAGGAGCTACTTGCGGGTGAAGATAGGGCAGAAGCGAACAAGATCGGGCTGACGCCTAGTACGACAAACGAGAGTGTTATTATCATCGATCGTGAGGTCGACTTCGTCACCCCTCTACTCACTCAACTCACATATGAGGGACTCATCGATGAAGTCTTCGAAATCCATAACAATCAGACAAAGGTCGACACAACAGTTGTTGGTGCACCAACACAAGCCTCGGCCGCAACCTCGCAAAGTCGCAAACGAACAATCCAACTGGATTCAAGCGACAAGCTTTATGAACAACTACGAGATGCCAACTTTGCGATTGTCGGCAGCCTACTCAACAAGGTTGCCAGGCGGCTACAGAAGGTACAAAGCGATTACGAGACAAAACACAAGACCAAGACTATTGCGGAACTAAAGGACTTTGTCAGTCAACTGCCAGGATATCAGCAAGAACAGCAAAGCGTAAAAATACACACGGGTCTGGCGGAAGAGATTATCAAGCACACCCGGACGGACGAATTTAAGGGGCTTTTGGAAGTGCAGCAGAACCTTGCAGCAGGAGCCGATCCGTCAGGCCAGTTTGATGGCATTGAAGAATTGATAGCACGAGACGCTCCTATAGCACAGACCCTGAGGTTACTATGCATCTACTCGTGCATATCTGGAGGCATCAGGCCGAAAGAATTTGACCAGTTCAGGCGGCTCATTCTACAGGGTTATGGTTACCAACATCTTCTTACACTCAATAACCTTGAGAAACTGCAGCTTTTTCTATCAAAGTCATCGCCCCTAGCAGGGATGATACCGATCCCAGGTAACACCACCAGCACAACAGGGAACAAGACGAATTACACGTATCTGCGCAAGCAGCTTCGGCTCATCGTTGATGAGGTTCAAGAGGATGACCCCAACGATGTGTCCTACGTGTACAGTGGCTACGCCCCTCTTTCCATCCGCCTTGTCCAATGTATTCTGCAGAAGCAATATCTGCTCTCGGTAACGAAAGGAAACAGCGCGAGCGCTGCGGGAGCACCTCCGGGTGTGGGCACGCAAGGTTGGCAAGGGTTCGACGAGGCAGTCAAGCATGTCCGCGGCCAGACTTTCTACGAGCATCAAAAAGGTGAGGACAAGGCGGTTAAAGCGCGGGCATTGCTTTCCGGCAGTGGAAACAAGCAGACTGTTTTTGTTGTGTTTGTTGGTGGTATCACTTTCACAGAGATTGCTGCGCTAAGATTCATCGCAAAGCAAGAAGAAGGTAAGCATACTTACGACCATCAACTCTGCTATAGACAAGATTCTGACTGTAGCTCGATAGGACGGAGAAATATTGTCATTTGCACAACATCGATTATCAACGGAAATAAGATGATGGAAGCGGCGGTCGAGAAAGCATCGTTTGCGAAGGAGAGCGTGCCCGTTTCAACAACCTGAGATATTAGCATGTGTATGATACCTAGAACATCGTGAGCGAGCATTTTCGGTGGCGCGTGAATTAGTTGAGCAAGAGAGAGGACTATATGGCTACGCACAAAACGGCGTAAAGAGCTCGAATACTGCAGCAAGATATTAATTAATTCGGAACAAACTAATCGCAAATAGAAGAATGGTCATTATGAGAGCCGAGTTATGAGGTGTCGTTAGAATGAACCTTAGACCCACCTGTATGAGGCTTCCGATTTGACCATTGTCGCACGTGATTGACTTGAAGGTTACTTTCCTTATTCTGAGGGGCTGAATGGCTGACGATGGATGGTAAGTTCCTCTTAGACAAAGGAGCCGAGAATTGATGAGTAACTCGCCATTTGGACCAATTTACGCTGAAGCAACCATGGACTAGACTTTGTCCACCGAATCGATATCGACATGGGCATGTTGCCGTAACGAGTCCTTAAATTGCGAATCCTCTCAGGCTCTCACTATAGTCATTGACCCTCGACATCGAACGAGTCCGGTTCATTACGAGTCGGGTGCAGTGAGTTACTTCCACAAATGGTTATCTTAGGTCTTTGTGTTGAAGAGCTGACCATGCTTAACAGCGTTTTCAATTACTTTATGATGCGATTTTTCTTCTTTCACTCACTTCCTACGGCTCTCAATAATACCTTTCGCCCCGCCATACAATAGCGACCATTCAAATCTTGCCACAGACCAATACCTGAAGAGAGCCTCCGAAACCAACGCCACTATGGGGACAGACTTTGGGCAGAGCTTCCGTAAGGGATTTGGCATTCATAAGGTGGAAATCGACGAAAAGAGTGTCATTGACTCACTGCCTCCGTCGGATACGATCCTTATGTCTAATGGTCCAGGACGGATATCGCCTCCGATTACTCCTGACGTGGTTTCAGGCTCTCAATCACGACACACCTCAACGGAATCGGCCTCTGAGATCGCCCCCGAGATTGTTGTGTGGACCGAAGATATGGATATCGATAATGCAAGTCCCGTTGAGTCTGACGATAACTTATCAAGCCTCAACAGTGATATCGAGTGAGTAGTTCACTGTCTTGGCTTTAACACAGTCAGCTAGTAGCCTTGACTTCTCAACTCCGATGAGTTTCTGACTGTCTACACAGAGAAGAGCCACCCCAATTCGATGATGATCCGACTTCGCTGCAGATATCGACTGCCGACAATCCTACCGGCTGTCTTCCCTCAGCGTCATCGAATCTTACAGAACTATCAGACCTGTCCTCAATACCATCGACAGTATCGAGTAAGGCTACTACCCCTACACCAGTTGAAGCCGAGGGTGCACAATACCATGACCAAAACCAAGCAATCGACGAGCCGTCCCAATCTCAACAGCAGTCACCATCTCACGATGCTGAGCGCTACAACTTTAATATTAGATCCAAAGCTTCAATACCGACCGATATTTCACCATACAAGTATGCAACTGAATGCATCACGGCCGCCGAGTCCAGTCGACTCAACCCATACGCTCTACATCCGGAGGAGTATCACCTCCTCCGTCATCACATATCTTATACACAGGTCACAACCTATCTCAACATCAGGAATGGCATCTTGCGCTTATGGCTCAAACACCCTTGGGTTGGTGTAACTCGAATAGAAGCGGTTGGATGTGCCAATGCTCGCTGGTTCGATGCGGCCAGCGTCTGCTATGACTGGCTAGTTCGCCGAGGTTATATCAACTACGGATGCGTGCAGGTCCCAGAAGCCGCAACAGATGATAGTGTTGCCCCAGTCGTTAGAAGGCAAAAAACAATAGCTGTGATTGGTGCTGGTATTTCCGGTCTCGGTTGTGCTAGGCAGCTAGAGGGTTTGTTCAAGCAGTTCGCCGATCGGTTTCAGGAACGAGGCGAGCCGCCTCCTCGAGTGGTGGTGCTTGAAGGAAGAAGCCGTGTTGGGGGAAGAGTATACTCTCGCGAGTTTCAAACCAAGCCCAAGGAACCTGTACCAGCGTTTCAAGGCAAGCGACACACTGCAGAGATGGGCGGTATGATCATCACCGGATTTGATCGGGGAAACCCCATCAATATCCTGCTACGAGGACAGCTCAGCCTTCCATATCATGCACTGACAGCTGATACTACGATATACGACAGCAATGGAAAAGCAGTGGATCCGGTGCGGGATTTGCTTGTAGAGAAGCTGTATAATGACTGTTTAGATCGAGTCAGCGAATACAAACATAAAAGTCAACCGGCAAAGCTGATCGAGGGCAGACGAGACCTCATCGAAGAGGGGCGAGATAGCCCTGGGGACGGCAGTAAGACGATGTTTCAAGAAGAGGAAGCTGCTGCGGCGCAACCCGATGCACTACCAGTATCTGAACAAAACGTCCCGGACAAGATCAATCTGGTACCAGTGTCATCAGACAAACTGACTGGTCGGGTTCACATGGAGCCTGGAACTCCTGCCACAACCAAAGCATCTGACAAGGCCAAGCTTATGGGCTGGACAATACGAGACTCGGCCGATGGGGAGAGCATCGACTTGACATCAGCGGTGAATGAACAGGAAGCAACCTTGGGATCTGTTCTCGACTCCGCCATCTCTCAGTATAAGCAAATTGTTGGGTTGAACGCTCAAGATCACCGTCTGATCAACTGGCACATTGCCAACTTGGAGTATAGTAACGCTACTAGCTTGCACAACCTGAGTCTTCCCTTGTGGGACATTGATGCGGGCAATGAGTGGGAGGGAAGCCATACCATGGTTGTTGGCGGTTACCAGAGTGTGGCTCGTGGATTAGTTCACTGCCCAAGCTCGCTTGACCTCAAAACGAAGTTCCCAGTGAAGAGTATATCCTACCATACCGGAGATGGCATGGCGTCGGCTGCCATTGAATGCGAAGATGGCTCGGTAGTGGATGCGGATGCTGTTGTGTGCACTATCCCACTCGGCGTTTTGAAACAGAATACCATCGTTTTCAATCCACCTCTACCATCATGGAAGATCGATGTTGTTGAGCGTCTAGGATTCGGCATTTTGAACAAGGTTGTTCTGGTCTATGACAAGATCTTCTGGGAGCCTGATAGACACATCTTTGGCGTACTGAGAGAGTCATCAAACCGGCATAGCACCTCGCAAAAAGATTATGCAGCGAACCGTGGCCGCTTTTTCCAGTGGTTCAACGTATCCAATACGACAGGTCTTCCTTGCCTCATTGCTTTGATGGCCGGCGAAGCAGGATTTGAGACAGAGCACTCAAGCAACGATAGTCTTGTGGCCGAAGCGACAGAGGTACTACGCAGTGTCTTTGGTCATGATGTTCCTTATCCTGTAGAGGCTATGGTCACTCGATGGGGCTCGGATCGATTTGCTCGAGGTAGCTATTCTTCTGCTGCTCCCGGTATGCGGCCTGCAGACTACGATGTCATGGCACGGCCTGTTGGGAACCTCTTCTTTGCAGGTGAACATACCATCGGCACGCATCCAGCCACAGTCCATGGCGCCTATTTGTCCGGCTTAAGGGCAGCTTCAGAAGTTTTGGAGGCTCTTATCGGACCCATTGAAGTCCCAACGCCATTGATTCTGCCTCGAGATTCTGTGTTGCTGCGCAAGCGTAAGGAGCCTGCTAGAGATCATAAACCAGCACGGTTGCAAGCCTATGAGCAGGAGATGCAGGCTTATATTCAAGCGAAACTTGGAGAGCGACCCTCTCGCCCTGCCAAAGTCGCTGGTAATGCGTATATTCTCTACAGCAAAGACTTGTTTGACGTTGCGCGGAAGAAGTGCGAGGAGAATCGCAAACCTGGCAAAGGCGGACGTGCCGTACCTAATGAAGTTCGCATTATGACATCCAAGATGTGGAAGGATGCTACGGCTGAGGAGCGTAAGCCATATGAGGAGCAAGCCGCTGAGCAGAAGCGCGGCTACGCGGATGCTGTTCATGCGTGGAATCAGGCTACTGAACGATGGGATCAAGAGGCTGCTGCTCAACGAACAGCTTACGAGAAGGAAAATCCTTTCAGTGCTGCCAAGGTGGGAGAGATGCATCGCGAGCTGTCACACAAGCAGCGTCGAACGAGGAACATAAGCTACGCAGAAGACAGGGATAGCGACGTTGGGTTCTAAGTTTTGTCTTATACCCATTCCATACCCCCTCGATTCCGTGTTTATACTGGCGCTGGGTTTGTTTTTTTGTCGTCTCGTCTAGGGAGATGACTGTTTCTTAAGGATCGTACTATAGGTGCTTGGTGTTAGACAGACTTAGGCGCTCTATCATATAAGCATATGAATAACTCATAAGAATATAGTTTTCAAACCTGAAGTCCCGGAGAATTTCTCAAGCTCTCCAAAAGCATTACTTCGATTTTTTTTTTTTCAAACTGCCATGCATTGACTGTATGGGCTACTAAGGAATTTATTGAAGGCTTTGATACAATGGGGGGGCCACACAGGGATGGTAACCCGATGACATTTGTTACAAAGGGAAGCATTATACCCCGGTTTATACCACTCCTTACATGTCCGCAGAGGCAGTAGCACCAGTGATAATCTCGACCAGCTCTCCGGTAATGACAGCCTGTCGGGTACGGTTGAAGAGAATCTGGTACTTGCTGATCATGTCACCAGCGTTCTTGGAGGCGTTCTGCGGGAATTATCAGTATTGTTTATCATGGTTGAAAATTTAACGATACTCACATCCATAGCGTTTCGTCGGGCAGACTGCTCGCAGGCGTGGCCCTCAGCAAGAGCCCAGTAGAGGGAGTTGGCAAGGCCATACTCGCGAAGGTTGCCAAGAGCCTCCTCGTCAACCTCGAAAGCGGAGAAGTTGGCTAAAATGAGATGGTTAGAGATACTCTCAACTACTGTAATTCTACAAACGACGTACGGGACTGCAGGATGGCCTCCTCAGAAAATGCCTCAATCATGGCAGGCTCGTAGGTCTGGGCGTTGACGAAACTGTTGTACAGGATCTTGACGTCAGTGTACTCAGTGGGGAGCTGGATGACCTGGTCGGCGATAGCCTGGGCGTCGGCAAAGGTAGGAACACCCTTTCCAATGCCAGCGAAGCTCAGCTGGATGGCCTTGGCGTTGGTTCGGGAGAGCTGAGCCTTGGCCTTCTCGCCGATGAGGACGAGGTCGAAGCCAGGCTGCGAAGCTTGGAGTCGGCGGACGTATCGGGACAGACCAGAGTGAATACCGCCGCAGAGACCCTTGTCGGAGGAGCAGACGATGATGAGGGTCTTCTTCTCCTCGGTCTCGAGAGCCTTGGTCTCAGCGGACTCGTAAACCTCATTGGAAGTCTGACCGTACTTGCGGGAGTCGCTCATGGCGCGCTGGGCTCGGGTGAGCTTGGTGGAGGCGACGATCTTCATGGTGTTTGTGATCTTCTCGATGTTTCGGATGGACTTGAGACGGTCCTCGATCTCACGGAGAGTCGCATAGGTGGCAGCGGAGCTGGGGACGGCGGCGGCCCTAGAAGAGCAAAAAAGGACGTCATCAGCATTTTCCTTCTCTTTTTTATGGTTCTCTTATTTTTCGTGATAAATATTGATTCCCTCGGAGTGTTCAATCGCCTCTCATGGATTGCATCTCGATCGGTAATAAGCGTGTGCGTTGTTGTTGGACATTGTGGCCGACCGTCGGAGGTGAAGAGCTTATCCGGCAAGCAAATTCTTGGGCTTCCCGGCAGCCGAGAGCCACTGGATACTCCAAGGAGAGAGAGACTGAGGGAGAGAAACTTACCGAGCGTTAGCTGCGGCGGCAGCTCGGAGAGCTGGTCTGGCGGCTCGCGACAACATTGTGACTGAGGATGGGGGAAGTAGAGAAGGAGCCTCTGCCAACGGTGGCCCAATTGATCGCTGTAAACGGATCAATTGATGGAGATGAGGGTCGTGTAAGGTCGGAATGAGGTGTATTGGTTGCTGCGGACTAAAGCGTTCGTTCAGGTTTGTTCTCGCTATTTTCCCGGGTAAATTAGGTAGCCGGCCGGAACTTCCAGGCGCTGGACAGAGCTGGCCAGCACTTGCTTGGCAGCGTCACGTGATCTCGCCCACGAGATTCCACTAAGCCGCAACCCGCTCTCTTTTTTCCCCAATGCATGCATGACTAAGGCGAGCACTCTCTCTTAGGGCTCCATTTTTCATCCTCTCACAACCAACTCTCTTCATCCAATCACATTCCAACTTATCGCATTTAGCCCCATCGCTGAGTCGCTGCAACTACAGCGCAACGCCTGTCTGAACCACTGAGAGCGAGCCATTCAGTGACCCTGTCCACTGTGTACCTAGGTACCTTCTGCAGCTGTTGCCTCGCATTTCCCCGTCGCCGGGTCCGGGCCATTGGTCTTGGCCTTAAAGAAACGAGCAGCGCCGCTCTTAAACTTAGGACCTATGTATTCTCCCCAAATCCATTGTTGCTGATTTTCCTTTCCCGAACTCCTGCGAATCCCATAAAACGCACCCTCATCTCCTACACAAGGCGTTGAGGGGATCCTTTCCTCGCGCTTTCTCCTCCAATATCACGTTTTTCCTTCGTCTACAGAGACCTATTCTTCTTTCTATCACGCTCTCGCATCTTGGATCCCAGTCCCTGACCTCATCGCACTTTGGTTGGCGGCCAGCCGCAGAACGGATACTCACGTTAAGCAGCACAACCATGAGCTCCAGCTCTGACGACGATCGCCCTCTGGCGAGAGCCAACGGTCATCGATGTAAGTCGCGCTTTTTTGCTAATTCCATTGCTCCTTTGCTGGTATTTCTCGCGATCATGAGTGCTCATCCCATTGGCTTTCAAAACAAAGCTTCCTTGGATCTATCAGCTATTTCTATCACCCCAGCGCATGATTTTGCCAGTCCTCGTTCTAACTGGGAGCTTAGCATCTATGGTCTCATCATCCAGAATCTCTCGCGCCGAAGACGCTGCCATGGATCAGCCAGTTCCTGAGGAAGCCGCCAAGATGGCCGGGCTGTCAGTTCGAAACGGTCCTTTGGTAGACACGATGGATGTAGACGAGCCAGCCATCAACGGAACATCGAAACGCAAGTCGCGTAACTCTATCACCAAAGTCAATTACAAGGATAATGAGTCGAGTGATGATGGTGCTCCTTTGGTTCGTATTTCATGATTCAAGAAAAACCTTTCTGTGGGGCCAACTCATGCTGACGATCGTATCACAGGCCAAACGCCAGAAGAAGCAGACCAACAGAGTTGTCGAATCCGATTCCGACGATCAGCCCATTGCGAAGGCACGAGGAAAGAAACTTCCCCCTTCCTACGCTGAGACCGCCCTTCCCGAGTCCTCGGGCGACGACGACGAGCCTCTTGGCGTGAAGCTCGCGCAAAAGAAGGCTGCTATCGAGAAAACAGCTGAGAAGCAAGCCAAGGTGATTCGAGCCAAGGAGCGGAACAAAAAGCCTGCGCCCAAGAAGACTGTCAAGGAAGAGTCCGATGACGATGTACCTCTTGCTCGATCCACTGCGACCAAGCGTCAGTCCAACGGAACTGCTGCAAAGCGAAAGTCGAATGGCGTGAAGAAAGAGGAATCAGACTCTGATGCTCCTATCTCCAAGAAGGCTAAACCTGCCGCGTCCGCCAAGAATGGCGTCAAGGCGGAGTCTAGAAAGGCCAGTGAGAGTGACGATGAAGAAGAATCCGCTTGGTGGAACGCACCGAAGAAGGAAAACGACGATATCAAGTGGACAACTCTAGAGCACAACGGTGTTCTGTTTCCACCTGAATACGAGCCTTTGCCTAAGAACGTCAAGATGCTATACGACGGGCAGCCGGTGAATCTTGCTATTGAAGTCGAAGAAGTTGCCACTTTCTGGGTTGCTATGATGGCTTCTGGATCGACCCATCACCTCGACAACCCGGTCTTCCGAAAGAACTTCTTTACCGATTTCAAGGAGTATTGCGACAAGTACGGCGTGACAGATGCCCAAGGGAAGAAGGTTGCCATCAAGTCACTCGAAAAGTGTGACTTTTCCAAGATGTGCGAGTACTGGTCTGACAAAGTCGAACGAAACAAGACCAAGAACATGACCAAGGAAGAGAAAGAGGCTGCGAAGGCCAAGAAAGAGGCTCTTGAGGCTCCCTTCACCCACTGCATTTGGGATGGCAAGAAGCAAAAGGTCGGCAACTTCAGAGTCGAACCTCCAAGTCTGTTCCGTGGTCGTGGTGAACATCCCAGAACAGGCAAGGTCAAAAAACGTGTCCAGCCCGAACAGATTACTATCAACATTGGCAAGGGTGCCAAGGTTCCAGAACCTCCCAAGGGCCACAAGTGGAAGGCCGTGCAGCACGACCAAAAGGCGACCTGGCTAGCTATGTGGCAAGAGAATATCAACGACAACTACAAGTATGTAATGCTTGGAGCTGACAGTGACATCAAGGGTCAAAGTGATTTCAAAAAGTTCGAAAAGGCTCGAGAACTCAAGAAGTACATCGATAAAATTCGTCGGGACTACGTCAAGGATCTCAAGAGTGAGGTGATGGCAGATCGTCAGCGAGCTACCGCCATGTATTTCATCGACAAGCTTGCTCTTCGAGCTGGAAACGAGAAGGATACAGAGAATGAGGCCGACACCGTGGGTTGCTGCTCTCTCAAGTATGAACATATCACGCTTGAGCCTCCAAACAAGGTCACATTCGATTTTCTGGGAAAGGACAGTATTCCCTACCGAGAGACTGCGGTTGTTGAGCCCCAGGTCTTCAAAAACCTGAAACTTTTCAAGAAGGCGCCCAAGTCAACGGGAGACGATCTCTTCGACCGTCTGAACGTGAGTTCCTCTGCAGGTTTTATATGCGCGTTATCCACTAACAAAAACACAGACCTCTCAATTGAACAAGCACTTGAACAGCTACATGAAGGGGCTAACTGCTAAGGTTTTCCGTACCTACAACGCTTCCTGGACAATGTCAGAACTGCTCAAAAAGCTCGCTAATAATCCTCTCTCTCGCGGCACAGTAGCCGAAAAGGTGAAGCTGTACAACGATTGCAATCGCGAGGTGGCCATCCTGTGTAACCATAAGCGATCGGTTGGTGCCAGCCATGGGCAGCAGATGGCCAGGTTAGAGGAGAGAGTGAGTTTGACTCTGTTTAGGCTTATCAGCTCGACATACTGATTTTTCTTTTTTTAATTTTTAGATCAAGGGCCTTCGATACCAGCAATGGCGAACCAAGATGATGATTCTCGATGTTGAATCAGGTTATAAGAAGAAGAAGGGCGCTGCCTGGTTTGAGAAGGATGGGGAGTTGGACGATGAGTGGATTAAAAAGCACCAGGAGTTTCTTCTCGAAGAACAGCGCACAAAGATCACCAAGAAGTTCGAAAAGGACAACGAAAAGCGCAAGGCAGACAAGGAGAAACCTCTGCCCGAGAAGGAGCTCAAGGAGCGGCTCCAGGCTGTCAAGCAGATGGAGGCTAAGTTCAAGAAGGAGAACAAGACGAAGAAGGTTGAGGCTGAAGGCCGAGGCGTTACTGTCGATAAGCTTTTGAAGGCCGTGGACAAGTTTGACGAGCGCATCAAGACACTGAAGCTCCAGGCCGAGGATCGCGATGGCAACAAGGAGGTAGCCCTTGGTACCTCCAAGATTGTAAGTACCACCGAGTACCTTTTGGTTTTGGATTGGTTTACTAACTATTGTCTGCAGAACTACATTGATCCTCGCCTCACTGTCGTCTTCTCTAAGAAGTTTGATGTCCCGATCGAAAAGTTCTTTTCCAAGACTCTTCGTGACAAGTTCCGATGGGCTATTAAGTCTGTTGAGAACGAAGATGACTGGACCTTTTAAGTCGTCTTCGGAAGGGTCCTCGGCGTACAAAAAGAGAAAAGCGGGTGGCTTTCGGTTTCTTTGCTTTAACTAATTTGCTATTATTTGGAATGTATGTAAGAACAGTCGGGCGATGCTTTCAGCGTGAGCAAGGAGACGGAGAGGAGAGGCACATACAAAGAAGCGCAAGCTCGTCGTGTGCTTACGGGGCATGGTGAAACGGCCGCAGGGTAACAAACTACAGTGGCAGGCGCTGAGACAGGATGGATTGTCTGGAGCATTTAGGTGGTTATGGCGGCGGGTATTCTGTTGCTCTAGAATCCATATATAGAAGAAACACTGCGTGTGTTCCAGGGGTTATGAGAACTTGGAATGAACTTCGTTCCGTAGTCTCTACCTATGCAGCCGCATTCAATATGTATTTAGCTCTGAGCCTCAAGTTCCCGTGTACCCAATCGTGTAAGGGTTTGTTTTTAGTAACAGTTGTTTTAGTTGTCGATTATAAAAAGGGTGTTGATGCTATGTCTACTTGTCTATGTTTACCATGTCCATCTAGTTGTGCATCTTGTGCGTAGACCGAATACTTTGCGCCGTCGCTATAAAAACAAAAATAAAAGCAAGATATCAAATACCCAATACCATGTGAGTCCAAACGCAAATGCTCAAATCTTGGACCAACGCCAGCCCGCTGTGTCATGCAAACCCAGTTATCTCATCCGATCGTTGTAATACAAGCCTGTGTCTTGCCAATGTGCTGTCGAGTTATCATATACAGTGAAGTTGAAGGGTATTCTCTTTTACAAGAATCTGCCGGCAAATGCCATGATGCCGGCGAAGAAGGGTACAATAGCAATAGCGCTGTGGAGGGGTTGGAGGGTTTGGAGAGACCCTGCGGCGCTGTTCTCGGCCGGGATGATCTTTCCCTCGGCGTTGAGCCTCCATCCTTCGGGGATAGCACCTCCTGAAGGACGGGAGCCGGTCCAAGGCCATCCGGTCTGCGTAGCTGTGGCGGGGCTTCCGTCCTCTGCGATACCTCCAACGGGGACGTTTCCGTCAGCCGTAGCGACGGTTCCTTGAGCGGTAGCAGTAACGGTCATGGCCTGGCCGTTCTCGTTACCGTTGACCGCACCACCGACAGCCTCAATCGACCCCCATGAGCCAGACGTGTCCTTGTACTTGTACTCGCTGCCAGTGGAGTAGTCTGTGACGACGACGCTCTTGACTTTCATGGTGAAAGGACCGTTGGAGTAGTCTGTTGGTCCGCGAGCCCACTTGACGGTGCCTGAGGGGTTTGTGTTGGGGTCACCGCCGGCCCATGCTCCAAACTTGACTTGCATTGGCGTCTGAGGATACTGATTGTCCTCTGCGTCGCCATAATTGAGGGTACGGACAACAGTGCCGCCAGCCATCCAGACGATACGGTCCTTTGTCCAGTCGATGGTATATGTGATCCACTCGCCCTGTGTGTTTGTGACGTCGTGGAACTCGCCGCGGTTGTACGAGGTGGTTTGACCCTTTCCAAAGTAATTCGACTGGATCTGGTCGTTGTCGGAGCCAAGCCACTCGATATCGATCTCGTCAAGGACATCGGACTGAAGGACAAGTGACGACACGATACCTGCGCCCGGTGCAGCCTTCATGGTGATCTCGACACGGCCAAACATGATGTAGAAGAGAGAAGCCAGCTGCGGTGCGTCATTGGCACGGGCTACTGTGAAGGAAACGCCCTCGTCGTCGTATTGGGGGGAACCGGAGGCGGCGAAGGAGTTTACTTCGCCTTTGGAGAAGTCGATGTCAATACTGATGCCAAGGGCATCGTCGGCAGGGCAGTTGCCTGTGGGGGGAGAGTCAGCGAGTGGTGGTTTGGATGGATCGTTAGAGTATAGTAGACGTACTGCTGTGTAGAGGATTGCACGAACTCCATGTCTGTGCTGAAGCTGAGCTGATGAGCAGCGCAGTGGCTGCGAGTGAGGCTCTGGGTAACCATCTCATGATGGGCTGTGTGTGATGTGATGTGTACGGTGAAGGAGTAGCTTCGTAAAGCTAGAGGTGGTTGTCGTTGGCGCAAGTAATGTTTGGTACTGCTTGCGGACTCGACTCGACAATCAATGGGTACACGAGGAATTGACTCGAGACTTAAAGTGGTTGCATGTGAATATTGCAAATCCAAAGTGGGAGAGGTAATAATAGTACGAAGAGGAGAGAACAAGAGAGAAAGATGCAGGTTCCCGTTCCGATCTGAAAATAAAGAGAAATATAACAAACGAGCCACGTCACGTCACACTCTCTCTCTTCAATTTCAATGTTCCTTGACCGTTTTTCCCGGTTTCTTTTGGACTGGGTCGCCCCGAAACTTGGTACTTGGCGCCCAATGTTAGTTGAAGTGGGAGGTTGGGGGAAGCTTTTCGCGTCCGTGTTGCCGGTGGCTGGTGGCTGGGAAACCACTGTTGATGTTTAATGGGTGGCTGGGCGGCCCGTTCCGTCTTGGCTACCCTATACGCTCTGACATTTGGCACTCACATCGAACATAATTCAACATCTAGACAGCAAATAACATTGCGAACATAAGTATCATGGCAACAAGACTGCAATTCATATGCCCTCAAATATGGTATAGTAAGTTATCACAAGTATTCGTTATACCATATTGTATGAGTAACTGTAGTCCATTTATGTTTCCCGAAGGAACACAAAATAGTAAGGCTTGACACTGATGATGCAGCTTCACAGTTTTTGTACATCCCTAATCAACCCAAGTAATTGAAAGTATCCTAATATGTATAGTGAATAAAAATTGTAATGTTCTCTTCTGCATATTCGACCACGTAGACCCCATATATGACTGTCATGACACTCGCATCATGCATGAATCTCGATCCTCGCAATGGCATGTAGCAACACATTCCTCACTCGAAACTCACATATAAAACATATCGATCTGCTGGCATGTTACTATTAGTGCTATCTAGATCTTATGTTTCACAACAAACTCAACCCAAAATGCTCGCCCTTGCATATATAGATAGGCACTTGGCCACAATCACTATACGACCACCTAACGTTAGGGTAGATCTGGACAACCACTTACACGTGCAAGCCACGCAGCAGATCAGCGCCTTGCCTCCATACCATCCGCCATCCCTCTAGAAGCCCTCCGCGGTTGTTGGAATGGGAGAAATCGCTCGTATCGGATGCATGAATTTACGGTGTACCCTACACTTACGATCCAGGAAATCGTCGCGCCGGGGAACAAATAAGCACCCGGCAATACGTGAGTAATCGGGAGAAAACATGGGAAAGAAGAGAAAAGAAAGAAAAGAAGAGAAAAGAAAGAAAAGAAGAGAAAAAAGAAAAAAAGAAAACCCCCCCAAGAAAAGGACCTCGCTCTGCTGTCATGATGATGGTGATGGTGATCATGATCATACCATAGTAATTGCTTCGTTTTAACATAGCTAAGCACATACGGTAGAGTAGGCGAGAGGAAGAAGCAAAAACAATGTCATATTAGGCCATTGCCACCCCCCAAAGGCAAACTGACGACTGATAGTGATAGGTGATCAATTCCAACCAATGCTGCATCCATCCATATGCAGTATACATCATGCGGCTGTTATGGAGCATCATGACAGTAAATGTATCCAGCGTCTCTCACTATCTTCCCCTCGCAGATACATGCAGGTCCCAAATATGATTCACGACGTGTCAGCAAATGCTGCACCCAATCAACACCTCTAAACCAACCCGCGAAACCTTTCTGTAAAAAATAAAATAAAAATAAAAATCTCTTCTCCCTCGCACACAAGACGTGCCAGTGCCTCTCTCTTCTCTTGTCTCATCGGGGCCCCGATCGAGCGGCCGTGATCGGTAATCCCTTGCGTCTACTCCGTGCCTCGCCGCGCATCTGTCTCCCAAGCTGCCTATGTACCATTCACTGTCCTGGCTTCTCGAACTGCCACCGTCAGCCGACAACTCGACGTGTGAGTCAATAAGTTGTATTTCCAGAGCTGTACGTGAAAACCCACCTGAAAGCCTCCTACGTGCAACTACCCTACCGTACTGAACTTTGGCCTCCAAACCTTTAACCTCAAACACGGATTCGATGCGTTTCAGACATCCGCTTGAATATATCCAACGTCTTTTTGATTTCATGTGATTGGCTCAATTGCTACATCTTAGCTGAGCACATAAAGCTGCATCGGATGCAAGGTTTAAGCTTCGTGTCTCGGCCTCGTGTCATCATGCGTTGCTTGTCCTGAGCCCACACTTCTTGTCCAAGACCTCACCGTTCCTGAGGATGCGACATGTATTAGACACCGTCTGTGACCGCTTCGGCTGGCTGGGACATGATGGGTTTAGTCGTCCACCAAAGTCCTTCCTTGCAAGCTCTCACATGCTCCATCAGGCACGTAATCTGCACAGCCCATGAAAACAGCAAACGGCCCTCGCATAAGAATAATGTAATGTAATGGATCATATCATATAATAATAACGACATGTTATGAAGTGGTCGTAAATAAAATATGATTAAAAAAAGAACAAGACCAATAAAGGCTAGGGGAGACAAGAGATCACAAAGGTGTACCATGGGGAAAAAAAGCAAAGACAAAAGAGACAAACCGGGAACAACAGCACCAATGGCGGTCAACTGACAATAGGGAAGCAAACATGCCTGGCAAAGCCATAACTGAACCCTAACAACCAACATCACATTCGGGTAAAGCTAACGGCAGCTCACAATTAGATAGACCGCTGTGCCGAAATGAAACTCCGTCTGTCCTCAAACCTTGTCGATATTGGAATATTATAGCCAACAAACTCTGCGGACCGCACCTCGTCTCATACGGGCTGGCCCGGAGTTGCCGTGCCCATCATTCGACAAGCGATGATTGAATATTTGTGAGCTTGTCGTTAATGAATCCCGAGGCCGAACCCGGTTCATCATGCTATACCATGCTATTCTGAAATCTTCGGGTTTCGCCAGAATGTATTTGAATTGCACCGTCGTATTGAGCATCCGCTTCTGCTTCGTCTCAGAGCGGTCGGCCAGGCATAGCATCGCATCGCATGGCTTCGCGAAGCCCCATACCTACAGTAGGTCTGACGCGAACGCATAGACGCATATCCGTAACAAAGATAGCATCCTAGATTACAATGCTTGCTTGCCAGGTTGGCTCGGATCGGGAGGTAATTAACCAACTTTCACTCCATGCACACCGTACCTGAGACATTTCCATGCGGTGTCGGTGTGAAGAAAAGCCTGCAGTGTAGCCATTCGCCATTCTGCTATTGCTTTCTTTTGCCTCTCTAGAGTTGAGCTCACGGGCCATTGCCATTGCCATTCAGCCATTGCCATGGCGGCAAAGTCATTGACCCTTGACGGTACAACCACCGAGCGTTGAGAATATCTTTTCCCCTTCCAATTGTCGGTAGTTGTCACGTTTTTAAATAAGCATGTGAATGGCCACTTGGCTCTGATAGTCTGATACCATCCTTTCGCACCGGAATATATATATATTTATATATTTGCTGATCCTTGAGCAAACTCAATCATCACGCACAGTCGACAGTTTGTGTGTCCTGGTCGATGTTGCCAACAGAAGAATACAAACTCATGCGCCAACGCTGCGAGATTGCGGACCCTCTGCAAATGCAACATCAAACAGTGAGGCTGGCCGTATCGAGAAGCAATTGCTCAGTCCGACCAATCCGCATGATTTGGGTTTGGTGAGCAATTAGACTGATAGCTACTAACTGACTGGATCTACCAAATGTCGATAGTATGTAAGCTATCGGAGATGCGTCGACGCTCGATATAAGCTCGGGCCTTGATGCCATCACGCTTCTTGATATTCCACGTGGGTAAAGAGTTTTATCAGAGGTCTGTGTAGAGGCCGTGCGGTGCATTCGATTAAAATCGCACCGAAATCACTGACCAAAGAGACTGTGAACCGTACTGGCAGTAGGGCTATACTCGCTCTCATGTCATGTATTAAGCTTATGTCGGGTGGTATTAGTGCTCGGTTGGAGAGTTATTGTAGTATCGACAAACCACAAACCACAAACCACAAACCACACGAACAAAGACATCAAACACAACTCCTGCCAATGGGATAAAGTCATGATACCAAGTGAACTACTCCGTACAGAAGAGTTTGTTTGACTCGTGGCGGCCGAGGTCCCTTGGTTTCCACTCAATGGATCGCCAACATGGATGGATGGATGGTAAAGGGACGAGGGAGCATGGTGCACAAATTCTGATCACCAACCAGTTCACATCGTCGAGACATGATCTCGCGCCATGCTGGGATATGATTTGAAACCTTCGAGAAGTCCCAAGGACATGGTCGGCGGAATGGCCAGTCGGCGCAGACAAGGGTATTGTCTAGCGTTGGTTCCGGATATCAGCATGCTAGGGTACCCTGGCCACCAGCTGATTTCGACGTGCCTCACATAGCTTGTCATGCTTGTCTAGCTTGTATGTATCGCTCTCTTGCACTCTGTGCTGATCTTATTGACTCGTGGTCAAGCGGGTCTTTCGTAGATGGTAGCATTATTCAGTATGTAACATCGCCGCGCCTAAACACAGACGAACATCGCAATAACACTGGACGATGCGGAAGTGCTGTTACCCATGATGCGCGACTCTGCAACGCAATCCCACCCACTTTCCTAAAGCCATCCGTAGTGGTAACATAACCCCCACTAATATTCATGTCGAATGCATGAACGCATTGGACCTGGGGATAACGCGGTTGATCCAGTATCAAGCGCATCATTTTCGTGTGTGTCTTAGTACAATTACAGGTATTCCTCCCCATGCATCATTCAATAGCATCCATGCTGGCTGAAGAGGCAAGAGGTTTGCGATGACGGCACAACCTTCTCGAGAAGACGAGTCGAGTCTTCATGAAGCTGAGCTATTGATTTCTCTGCAGTCAAACGACACGGGACGAAGACATCATATGGGACTGGGCAAGTTACAAAGACGTCTCCGAGTCTTGGAAAGGCGATCTTCCAGAATCATGCCAAAGGCAAGGTCCACGACAACTGGGCAACTGATTCGCTCGAAAACTGCATTTGGCCGGGCTGAAATCCGGGGAGCATCCCAAGGGCCGGACGACAGGGGTTGTTATAGCCTAAGTCTCCGGGACACGTTATCAGCGAGACTGGCCGTCCACACGGCTACGTATCCGGGCCGTTGCCAAATCTCCAACGAGTCCTGCCAGTCCATCTCGAAGCAGGGGGCCCCTGGAGAGGTGGATCCGTCGAAGACCCCTGCTGAACCGTCCATCAGGGTCCCATCCAATGCTTGACACAGGTAAAGCCAAGCATCTCGCTTCCAAGAGACGCTGTGCTGGGACCTCGCGATGGTACATACTGACAGGTGAATTGAAAGTTGCAATTTGAAGGAATTGCAGCCCTAGTTTCACTACGCGACCCGAAGAGCTCGCTTCTGTCCAATTACCCACAGGAGCGACCATTGCACGGAAGCATATTTGAATCGGCAACAAAGTGGCTGTAAGATCATTCTTTGCCGTAGAATCATGTAAAAATTTCGACCAGTTGCTCCTTCATGAGCCCTAGCATCCGCGGACACGGGTTGAGGTTCCCTAGGTCATCAGTCTGGGGGGTGGTACACGCAGTTGGTGTTAGGCGGAACGAACTGAATCCAGTGCGTCGGATCCTCTTTGCCTCTCTCTCTAATGTGGTTAGCTGCTCTGCAGTTTGTTAGTCTTCTTATGAGTGCTAGACCAGGGATGTGTACAGCCAGCCGGCTCCGCGAGGCCCAAGCCTGACACTAACAAGGCAATGGAGCCGTCTATGCCCTCAGGGCCTCAATGTTCAGGGCCTATACCATCCTGTGGTCTCAGCACGATGGCGGTGTTGATAGCTTCAGACTACACTCCAGAGACCTGCAAGGTGGAGAGGACTGCGAAAAGACCCACGAGCAGAATCGGTGGAGCTGGCGACTCAATTTAGATAGACAGACTGGCGGACGGCCAAATGGACTAAAGGTTTTCTGACTACGTAGTAGTCTTCTCTATGATCAAGTGTTGAAGATTCATTTGCCACCAATGTGACGATTGTTTGCACGTAATCGATGCCTTCCACGCGGATCGTCTTGGTTTAAGCCCAAATACGGGACGTATCAAGGAATGATCCGAAATGAACCATGGCAATGGCAAAACAGGCCTTGCCATTGACGTTGTCTTGTGATAACTCAAGTGGGATGATGACCGGTCTGTTGGTGAGCCATCAAAGAATGTGACAATAAACATTTGATGTATGTGATGAGGTACTCCATGCATACTGGGTAGAGAAAACCGGTGTCATGCAAGAAGTTTGGTAACGGCACAAAGCCATGCATTTTGCCAAATAGTTTGCGAGACTCTGTGACGAACACAATTGGGTATTCTTGTTCTTGTTCCTGTTCCTGCATAACGGCGGCGGTGACTTCACAAATTGCCCTGGGCCCTGGCTGCTGTGGTTTTCTGCAGCAGATTGGGACGTTGTCATGCAAGGTACCGAGCTGCCAAAGTTACCACTGGCTTGCATGGGCCAACGAGGGGGTCGCTTTAATAACGGCCCCCCAAGACTGACCTGCTGTCAACAGACCTTGCTGGCACCCCAGAATCGCTAGCTGCCTGGCTGTTGGAGGCGACTTTCATGGATGGTGCAGCTCTCGGTAACCCAGTATGGAGTATCTCGGCTCATCGTATAACATTGAGAGGAAAGACGGACGTGGAACATCTAACGCTGAACATTGCTCGGCGTTGATCAAAACTGATCAAGTAACCTCATACCGGCATGAATATATATACTTGTGCTAGTGGTTATAAACTTATGACCGTAAACCAGCAGATAGTTCGAATGCCTTCATCCCACTGATATTTCAGAAGAGTTGTCCCAACTGTGTAATAGCACTTGGTGGGCAGTTGCATGGGACCATCGTATGAGAATACGTGGTATTATTGCCCGGGCGCACGTGCGGGCGCTCGGGTGCATAAGCATCAGCACAAGTCCAAGCACAGCGACACAAGACAGAGTCCATGTTTGGGCTAGGGTATTTGGAAGATGGATCAAGCGATGGTTTCTCCTGTGCATGTGTGAGAGTGAGTGCTTGTGCATATGTGGCTTGCATCAGGAAATGAGATGTCGATTTGTGCCTTGATTGTGCGTCGAAACGAGCCCAATATGCTCCTTTGAGCAGTGACCCTGCCGCTATTCCGCACAATGTCGTCTTCGTGTGTACTGTTCCTGGCTAATGCAACCCCAAGCATAACACCTCAATCAGGCACAGTAACTTTGTGCATCAGCTAGGGTTTCAGGTTTGGGATCTCCCTCATGCCGACCAATGGGACATGATCCGACGCCTCTTAGCCTGGTATAGTCGGACGGTCACAATTCGGTCATGCCGTTCATAATGGGCATGGTCTGGGATTATCAGATATCCACTCTGCACTCGTCCGTAACCCCATCGTAATTATCCTCAAAGCTCGACTATAGTGGTAGAGTGGGTCGAACCACTATCCGGAAGACTCGAGTCTGATAATGAGGCGGAAACACGCGCAGAAACATTCGTATCAGAGACATCTAACGGCAGGTTACAAAAAAAGGCGAGACAGAGGGGTCATGCCGCAGTTTCGATAACACTAAGGCTGAGCATGCGTCAGAGTACATGAGTCGGGGTGTTTCACCTGTTGATGATGAGTTTGACGATCGAAGGTTCCGCGCCGAGGCTTTGGGACCTTCTGGAACGTCAAGCTTCCGAGCGCGGCCAATATTGAGGCTGGTCTCTGGGGCGAGCATACAGCCACATGGTTCTGTGTCGATTTTCGGCCGTCGAACTTATTATGAGCAACCTGGAAACTGCTCCGTTTGGGGTGCCTATCTCTTTGGGGACATTTCCATCCCGAGCTGGTTCCAGAGTATTGGAAACCATGCATGTACCCCATAGGATGCTTTGGTTCCAACGTAATCGGTGAATAGTGTAATTGATGCCTGCCTGTTGCGAAGGACTCAAATTACTGCTCAGTTGCCTTTTTCGTATGCCAGATGTGATTGGAGATATCCAGATACCGTAGGCGAGATCCATTCACTTTGACACAGTGCCCTATGGAAGAACAGCCCCTGGTTCCGGCTTCCTGTTGAGGGTTATCATGATCTAGGGTGAACTGATGACATGTGAAGCCACAAAGGGTTGCGGCAAGAGGCGACATTTGCGCGGATGCTGTCAACATTGACCATGAGGGGACTCTGAAGAGGAGGCCAAAGTTGGGATGACAGTAGCAGGGAATCGAAAGCATAGTGCGTTCCGGACATCGTCGTGGGACCGTCTGTGTTGATTAGTGTAGATCTCGACTTGGGCAAGTAGTTGTCACCATGTGGTCTACCTGATCTGACTCGCTGAGGGCGCAATATAATGGTGAGACGAACTATCCAGCAAGCTGGACCAGGAAGGCCCCGATCTTAGCTAGCCCTCGGGGCGTCAAGAAACATCAGACGCGAGGATCCACCTATACCACAATCAACCAGATCTTCACGTCAGATGTTTTTTTCCCACGCCCCCTAGCTAGCCAACTCTGGCTCTTGGACCTTCGTTATGAGGGCGGGGTTGAAGTCGAGAAGCGTTTTATGGATGGTATCATGTTGATTGGTGTTGCTGATACTAAGTTGCTTGACTCGACGTCTCGGCCCTTACTCCGCAGTCTGGTGTACCACGCTCGCGCACTGGCTTCTTGGTGCGCCCATGGAAGCCATGGGAGCTGAATTTGTGGCGTATTAAGAGCTCAAGGCGCTCTTTGACCCTAGATAATGGAGAATGAAGAATTGGAGGCGGGCCAGCGGCGAACTTGGAGCTTTTCGGAGTAGAGTACGGATAGTCAGTAGACACAAAAAAGAGTCGGAGGCAGCCCAGCACGGTACAGTCAGTGAACAGGCGCATCTGAACGCCCAGGCCAGGCGGGAAAAAGCAAGGAGCCCATGCTCGATCGCGCAGGACCTTCCCCAGAAGGGACCGAAGATCGTAGACGATTGGCCGGGTCGAGGGCCGGACTGTCGATGGTCGCATTAAGGCTTCGGGGATGAATGTTAAGTTAAAAGTTGCTGGCATCATATCCTGGGACAGTTGCAGGATTGATCTGGATTGGATCCTTCTGACGTTGCATTTAGAAGTCGTCTCTTCTTCCTTTGGACCCTCTGGCAGGACGCCTGGCTGGGTCGCTCTTGCCCTTGTTTAGAAATAACCAAATTGCCCTATCGGCTTATCCTCAGGGAAGGTAGATAACACTTACCCAATTTTCAATAGACGATCGCATGACTGAAGCAACACTGTTCGACCCTGCGAAATCCGGCCACTCCAGAAGTTATGGAGAAAAGCCAAGCCCGAGCTCAAGGTCAATACGTCAAACGTCCCAAACGATCCAACGTCTCCGCCAGTGATGCCTTATCACGGGAAAAAAAGCTGGACAGCCAATGTCGCCGGCGTCTGGTTGGTACCTGAACGGCATGGCACTTACGCAATGCAGCTCGCGCATCGTCAGGGCACACATACACCATACGCAATAGATCGTCCACTACCCTCATCCACAACTGGAGTGCAGCGCCCCGCGCCCACATGCTGGATGATGGATCAGCATCAAATGTTGATGTTGGTCTTACAGATAATAAGGTAGACTCAGCTCGGGCTCAGGTACGAGTTACTAAGTTACAGTAGTTGCTGGGTTTCTACCCATAACCTCGTACTAATGCTTGGATGGCCTAGAAGCTTACCCAAACCTGGTAGGTGCCGTTGGCGCTCCGTCCCGTCCATTTTTATGCACCAGCCTTGAGACGTCCGCTAACGTCAGAGAGTGCACCCGGGCTTGCCGCATAAAATTAATTCTTACCTTTATGGGGCTGTGTTCTCGAACCTGCCCTATTCTGGCCATTTTGGTGACATTGTTGATCAGTTTAGTGGCCCCACATGGCAGTTGTCAGTATCTATTCTTCGACCTACCTTATTAGCTTGCCTGCTATGTAGAGCCTACAGTACCTATAGGCTGGTAGGTAAGCTGGAGGAGGTCGATTTTGGTGGCATCCATGACTGCGATATCCGCTCTTAGACTGCCCGGCATTGAGATACACGGGTGCTACGATTCTCCGACGTCCTAACCCGAGCAGCTACAGTACGCACAGAGCACTTGACTCGAGTATGGCTCTTGGGCAGGCTGACACGGTTTGTTGCAGCATCTTGGTACATGATGCGAGTCAAGCAAAACATGCGAACTGACAGGCAAGCATGCATACCAGCAGGCTGGGAAAGAGAAACAATCAAGAACTCGATGAGCAATCGCGATTGTATCGGTTGGTGTTGGACAAAGAAGACAGCTAGCCATCCATCGAACCAACTCAACCAAACATCGATTGCACACCCTGGGCTATTGTGTCATCGAAGCTCTGGCTTCCGTGCGTTGTTTCAACTCGCAACCTATGTTCAACCATGATTGACTAAGCTTTCCACCAAACAAGTCTCCCGCTCCATATCTCCATCCGTTATCACAGGCTCCGTGTCCAACCAGAGGCCGAAGCAAGCCATCACCAGCACAGGTTCCCTTCCAGCTTGGACCGCGAAATAATGACGGTTGCCGTGATGGGATAGGATGGGTGACGTCGAGCGCTCCACAGCCCGCTTCGAGGTGATCAACGGGCCTAACAGAACTCCAAATGAAGCATCGTCGCCTGTACCTTGCATAGGACGTCCGACGATACATCGGATGGATGTGACACGACATAACCCGGCCAATGGAAGCGTGCATATCGGCGCCTTCGACATTGTAATGGTCAAGAGGAGGTGCATAACGCAGTTCCGAGTGGACAACTTTGGAGTTGTGCACGGCCATGACCCATTATGGACGTGACCAGTCTTCATTATTTTCTTAGCGGATAAGTTATTTGTTATTCTGCTACGGCGGCGAACCCAATGCACGTTGATGCACGGCGATTCGCCAAGGTGTCACCCTATCACTGTGCGGGATTATGCAGCCCTTGTGACGCGGTTTACGGTTTGCGTGCCACCTGAGGCGAGGGAGGCCGCTGATGGCGAGTGGCATTGCACCATGGCGCGCCTTGGCTAGGGTCATTGCATAACCTGCAGCGCGTCTGGCATCTGGAAAGCTCCACTGGTTGGTGACGAGAGGACAAGCACACGGCGGAAAGCCGTGCAAATGAATGGAAGGGATAAGTTGAGGGATGGAAAAAATGTGCACTTAGATGTGCTCATCACCAAAGGCGGCTGTGGCATTCGTCGGATATCTAATTTGCACCAACTGATGGGCAAGGGATTGTGCTGTGCTTGGCTGGGAAATGTCGGATTGTGTGGGTGATGAGCACACACACATAACATATCACTCACCACGCGCGTACACAAACCAACCAACAAAAGAAACGAAGAAAATGACGGACGACACAAAAAGAGACCAAGACCAAGACATGGAACTTGTGCACACTCGCACAGGTCTTGCACAAGCGATGAAGGACCCTCTATTGCGAGCCTTTGGCTTTTGGTGCCATCCAATCCTCCCATCCATACCTTATCCACTACTTTATGGCCGAGCTCTCTATTCAGTCGGGACATGGGTTGTTGCATTGGTAGGATAGGCTTCGGGGGCTACTCTCATACCGCGGCGGGCCATCCGGCGACGGATAGGCTCGAGGTTCCCGTCCAGAATTAGAAAAGCACAGTGGCTGCGCCATAGTGGTGTGGATGGGAACCGTGGCCCCATGGCTCGTACTGGCAAGACTGGCGGAAGACATCCATGGCTTAAAAGGTGAAGAAGACCAGGGACGCCCAGGCCCGCACCTAATGTTTCCCTTGCCCCAGACATGGCTTTGGTACTTGAGCAAGGGTCCGGGGGCACTCTGCCGTCTGGTCCGCTGCCGGGCCTTGGAGGGCGTGTGTGGGCGTGGATAGATTGAGAGTGACAGGGCCAAAGAGTGAGGGTAGTGGATCCAGAGAATGGGATGTGGTGGTGGATCTTTGATCCACAGCGCCTTGACCCTGGCTTGGTTGAGTGAGACACGACATGGAGGGTTTTCTAACTGCCTATCGAGCACCTTTGGTGTGAATACGCCAGACCTCGTCGTCAGTACTTATCACTCCACGGTCCCCGTGCCTGTTCATCTTTCGCTCCCCTCCTCATCGAAAGGTATGATCAACAACGGATCCGTGTAATACTCTTTTCTCTTTTATGCCAGGTTCTTCCTTCTTTTGTGAATCGTTCTTATTTGCTGGATATCCTCGTTCGAGAGTCCCTCACATTCATTATAACAACCACTTGCGGCACTCTCGATCTACTTGATAAATATCTCTTGCTCTTGCTTCAACTTGACCTGAGACTTTACATGTACAGCCAGAACGTCCCCAATCAACGCATCTAATACCCCGAGTCACCACTCGTCGTCCACTCTTTGGAATACCACAAAAGAACCGAACGCCATACTATCCTTAGGCCGACTGTCAGCCAAAGCAAACTATACACCAATACCAATTAATATCTAAACCCATCAACCCGCTAACACCACAGTCAACTCTAAAGGTTTGTGGAATCCTGCAAATACCAGCCGATAGAGAGGTGGCTAACATGATGCTCGTGTAGAAATGGATTCCACAATGATGCCCCAGGCCATTGGCCAAGCTCCCTTCTATTTCTACAACCCAGAGTCCAAGCATGATATGCGACAACATTTCCCTCAACAGCCAATGCACATGTATCCTATGGTCCCTACGCTGCCTTCAACCCCCGTCTACTCGCGACCCAGCTCAGCCAGCAACTCTCAGCCTCCTACTCTTTACAGCAATGGTCCCGCCGTCATGACTCCCACTGCTTCACCTCAGCCTATGTCGCACAAGCCTGCCATTCTGCTAGAGAACGAGCTGTACGAAAACTCGTACTTCCCTTCAACACCACCTCTGTCGACTTCTGGTAGCACCATTGGCAGCCCTAGCGCCTGCGAGGTGCTCCAGACGCCCATGAACCCAATGTTCTCCGGTCTTGATGGTCTTGACGGCATCGACGGCTTCAAGGAGGCCCTTGAGCCCGTTGAAACAGCAGTGCTTGACTGGTCAAACTCTGGATCTCCCCCAATGACACCTGGTAAGTCTAAGAACCACCCAGACACTTTCTTCCATCTGTTTCAAATCACCCAATTACGGGATTGCACAGTGGCATTGTGCCGCAAGCTCGGGCTTGAGCCTATTTTTGGGCTTGGTTACGGGAAGTCAGTGGTGCTGACGTTGGCCACCACTTCCTGGACCCAATCACCCACTGAGGCGCAGGCCTGCAGTGCGCTGTCCAAGCACTCAACTGTGGAGCATTCACGAGAAGAACTTCACAGAAGCTAACTGCATAATAGTGTACCTCCAATCTCAACTCGGCAAGGTTTCCTATCTTAGCAACACCGCCAGTGACCTCGTGTCCACGCCGTCTCTGTCTCCCTCACCTGCGCCTTATGCGCGATCTGTCTCGACTCCGGATTTGGACGTTGACTTTTGTGACCCAAGAAATTTGACTGTCGGCACTGGTGCCATCAACACCACTCTTGCCCCCGAGTTCTCTGTGGACGAGATTAAGGTCGAGGCCAAGATCGCTGCTCAGTCTTTTGACTTCAACCCTGCCATTCCTCACGGTCTCCCCACCTTTGAGGACTTTTCCGACTTTGAGTCTGAAGACGACTTCGTCAACAGCCTTGTCAACCTCACTGAGCAGACTGCTCCCGCCTCTGCTGACGTCACCCGACCCCGAGCTTGCACTGGCTCTTCAGTTGTCTCTCTTGGCCACGGCAGCTTTATCGGTGACGAGGACCTTTCCTTTGACGAGAACGAGGCCTTCCAGTTCCCTTCCCACCCCAGCCCTCCTTCCAGCTGCGCTACCGAGGACTGCCACCACGACAAGCGTGTTAAGAAAAGCCACGCCAACGAGAACCACACCGGCCCCATCATGAACGTTGCTGCTTCTGCTGCTGAGTCTGGAAACACCCAGGAGTCCCCCAACCAGGCTGCTGATGCCAGCGACTCTGGTGCCTCCTCCGGCTCCGAGGGCTCTCCTGCTCCTCTTCCCGCTCCCGCCAACCGCCGTGGACGCAAGCAATCGCTTACTGAGGATCCTTCCAAGACGTTTGTTTGTGATCTTTGTAACCGCCGCTTCCGCCGCCAAGAACACCTCAAGCGCCACTACCGTTCTCTCCACACTCAGGAGAAGCCTTTCGAGTGCAATGAGTGCGGCAAGAAGTTCTCCCGAAGCGACAACCTGGCTCAGCATGCTCGAACTCACGGAAGCGGTGCCATCGTCATGAACCTTGTGGACGACGACTCTCACATCTACGATAGTTCATTGGTACCGTCATCAGTCGACGATTACAGCAACTACGGCAAGGTCTTATTCCAGATTGCCTCCGAGGTTCCCGGCAGTGCAAGTGAGCTGTCTTCTGATGAGGGCAATGACGAGGGCAAGAAGAAGCGCAAGCGCTCTGACTAATGGTCATTCCAACCATGCATCATCCAATATGATCAAGCAAGCCAGTCAATTGTCTTGACACACGCCCGATACGACGCTGACGACCTTCTTCTTCTTTGGCCAGCCGTACTACTTTGACGGTGGCATTTGGGTCACGGAACATTTTCCATTTAAATTACAACTTGGGCAAAAGGAATCTTCACAAAAGAGTGCAAGCGGTAATGAATGCATTTACACATCGTCACTATACCTGTATCAACAATATCCACAGCCTCTACGCATGACGACATGGGAGGATATTTGATTTTTCGATTTCTTGGTTTCCAAGAATTTCAATGCATCGCGAACGCCAACCGCGCATACAGCCGGTTGAGCATCGCTTGGTGACTTATTTCAACGGACATCACTGGCGCGAAGGGGGAAAAATTATTTGGGTTTGGGAACATTTGGGGTCCACACTTCAACATGAAGGTGATGGATGAGTTTGCCAACGACAACGACCACCTTAAAAAATTGGCGGCTTGCCGTTCTTACACTCGTTGTAATCATCCTGGGCGGCCGGAAGCTGGAACTGAAGGCTCGCCAGGGCGACGGTATCACTTGAGGGTGATGGGAGATGAAGGTGTCTTTGTCTTTTTCCTCCATATTCTTGTGCTTACTCTGATTCTTTGTCTGTCGTTTGCCTGTTGCTGGATTTAGAGATGTCGAGTACAGGAGTGTGCCGGTCACAGCCAGGGCAGACACTTATCCTCACAACAATACATGTACACATTAGAAGTTTGATCCATTGATCAACAATCTACACATTGCTGCCACACACTGAATCTATGCTTGTGATTGTTTCGCTTGCCCTGTCCGATGTGCTTGATTCATTTCTGTCTATTCCACTGGCAATCTGCATGTCCATCTTGATTCTTTCTGGTGGAGTCAGCCTCCGGACCCTAAAAGTTCTCACCAACCTAGTGTGTCTGAGCCTGAGCCACTGACGTGTTGGTCATTGTAGCCACGATCCCAAGTTGGAGAAGCACAAGCTGCCTCTCTTCCCGACGGACATTTCAGTCGAGGCTAGAGTAGAAGTGAAGTCTACAGATCGGCGATCTGGTGTGACTCCGGGGACGCTCAGGGACCACGATCCTGTCTGTGCTGTCCGTGTTGGCGTTGGCGTTGGTGTTGAAAATCCCATGAGTAGCGCTTCCTGCGATTGATTACCTTAGTCGTGTGTCTGATGGACCCAGATCATTTACCTAACACGCACTCGCTCGCCTTCATCATGCCTTGTCAGCCAGGAAGACCCTCCAGACCCTCCAGACCCTCCAGACCCTGAATTATCCCGTGCCCTCTTCGGGTGATTGTTATAGCCGGGACGACCCATCCAGACCCTGAGTCAAGATGTCATGGAGACAGGCCAGGAGATCACACGGCAGAGGATCGACCACTGCAGGCTGGCTCCCGGAAGATCCCCCGGAGACGAAATAAGGTCTTGGGCTAGTCTGGGTCTGGGTACAGGTGTTAGTTCATGAGGCTTGCTACACAAGCCAGTGTAAGATGAAACGCAATCAACTAATTAAACCATCACGTTCACGGGCTACAAGCTATGAAATGTTTAGAGCAATCCATCTATCGACTTGCCAGTTTTGGTGGTTGGAAGCCCGCCCCCCCACACAGAGAAACCAGCCTAAAACATATTTCCACCAAATGAAACAACAATCTACCTCTTTGCGCTATCGACATCTACTTGCTCTTACCCACACCACATCAAATATCCGCCGTAATCTAAAGTACGCGAGAGGCTTTTTCTCTCAGCCTTCCGATATACCTTCCGAGCCGTCACTAACTTGCTACTAGAAGATATCGGGGCCTCATTTCTCGGCCGTCAGCTGCCTTGCCTGCTTGGGCGACTCAACTATCGTCACAACATATCCGACATGTCTTCTGAACGGCTCAATGTCATTGCTCTCATCTCGGGAGGCAAAGACAGCTTCTTCAGTCTGATCCACTGTATCGAGCACGACCATCGGATCGTGGCTCTTGCAAATCTTTTCCCAGGACCAGGAACCTTGACGCTGGACTCAAGCTCAGGCCTCGACGCCAACGATCTCCCACGCGGGCAATCGCCGTTCCGTGAGATGAACGCCACCGGCGCCGAGCCAAAAGCCAATCTTGTTGGCTTCCAGTACATTGATCCCAGTACGGATACTTGGACACCCCGCTCATCCGCCAGAGACGATGGTCAGGGTTCAGGGGAAGCTCCCGACACGGACCTCAATAGCTTCATGTACCAAACAGTCGGGCACGAAGTCCTCCCCCTGTACGCCGCTGCAACTGGTCTGCCGTTATATCGCCTACCCATCAATGGCCGTGCGGTCCGCCATGAGAGGGACTACGATGCCACGGTTGGCGCTCAGGACCAGGGCATGGACAGTGACGAAACAGAGTCCATGCTGCCCTTGTTACAGGCTATTGTTGCCCGCCATCCAGAGGCCAATGCTGTCTGCGCCGGTGCCATTCTCTCAACCTACCAGCGCACCCGTGTTGAGTCAGTAGCACTGCGACTGGGCCTCATACCATTGGCCTACCTATGGCAGTATCCGATCTTACCACCCCCATCTGCAGCCACCTCCGCTGAAACCCAGTTGTTGATCGATATGGCCAACGCAGAGCTAGAGGCACGGATCATCAAGGTTGCTAGTGCTGGACTAGACGAGGACTTCCTCTGGGAACGCGTGTCAAGCGAGACAGGCTCAAATCGTATCAAAAATGCGCTGCGCAAGTTTGGCTCGACTCAAGGTGCGGCAGCCCTAGGAGAAGGTGGCGAGTTTGAGACGCTTGTACTGGATGGACCTTCGTCCGTTTTCAGGAAGAGAATTGTCATCCCTGACCAGGGGCGCAAGATCATGCGCGAAGGGGGTGGTTGCTCATGGCTCCTGTTGGGAGGTGCACGGGTAGAGGATAAGCAAGATCCTGAAGCCAAACCAACAGTTCGGGTACCAGATCTCCTCGATCCGCGGTTCAGGGCTGTGTTTGACAACCTGCCATTGCTCCCGGGCCAGCTGGATGCTGCAGACACTTCTGTGGCTACGAGCAAACCGACGTCACTCTCCAGGGATGCAGGGTCTTTGGTTGCGGATGTTGAACTTGAGCGATGGTCTGTTCTCCCAGATCTCAGTACGAGTGAAAGGTCGATCCAGGAGGAAACCCTTCAGGTCGTAGAGAAGATCAGAGGCCTGGCATCTGAGGCTAGCATCCAGATCTCTCAGATCGCAAACACCATCATCGTCCTAAGGCGCATGTCAGATTTTCCTCAAGTCAACGGCGAGTATGGCAAACTGTTTCCCAAGCCGAACCCGCCATCTCGAGTGACTATCTCGTGTGGTGACCTACTACCGGCTGGGGTGAACATTGCTGTCTACCTAACAGCTCCGGTATCCAATGCCATGAAGGACCGCAATGGTCTCCATGTTCAGTCCCGGTCATATTGGGCACCTGCAAATATTGGCCCCTATAGCCAGGCCATAGACGTATCTGTAACGGCTCATAATCAAGCCACAGGTCTTCGATGTGTCTCTATTGCTGGCCAAATACCCCTAATTCCAGCAACGATGCTGCTCCCGGCCCCATCTGAGAAGTCATATGAACTTCAAATTATCCTGTCTCTGCAACATCTCTGGAGAGTAGGTCAGGAACTCAAGATCCAGTGGTGGACAAGCTCTGTTGCCTACTTCCCCCGCGCCAGTTCTTCGGACGAGATCAAGCACAGCGCCCAGCTGGCAGGATATGCTTGGAAACAAGCACATGGTTCTCCCGGTGACGAAGAAGAGGTCGACGGCGGCCCCGATCTTTGGGATTTAAAGTACAATCCTGCGTATATGTCTCTTGGAAATGATGATAACGCAGCCCGAAAAGATATTCCTGACTGGGATGCACTTACTCTTCGTCAACAGAACGAGCCTGAGACATGCATTCCACCTATGTTTGCCGCCGAAGTTGAAGAGCTCCCTCGACAGGCTGCAGTAGAGTGGCACGCTCACAACGGGCTTTCGAGGGTAGAAGAGGCGAGCCTTGTGATGACGTCTTTGCCCGAAATTGGGATCACAGGCTGGACCACCTGGCACTCAGTCGTTACAACCGCGAGTGCTACAGTCGTCTATAGTACAGCAGCATACGCTTGCGCCGATGAGCCTCAATCCCCCTCTTTGAAGAGCTTGAAAGCAGATATGCGCAAAGCTATGCAGGAATCTTTCCGTCAACTGCACCCTCGCGGACCCGAAACAACCCACAGCAAGTTGTCTCTGATATACGCAGATGCTGCCCAGGTTAAGTCTCTATGGGACAATACTGTAGACAACTCTGAAGTGGCCCTCATCCCTTGCCGGTCTATCTGGTCGTGTGGTGGGCAAAGCGTCACAGCCGTAGGCTTGTTTGAAACAGTTCTCGCGCAAGAACCATGATTTTATGATTTTATGACCGATCAAATGAAAACAACTTAGATGGGACTTTATAATCTTGAAGCAAATTATTCTACCCCCAATCTCGCTAATCCAATGTGCCAGGAGAATGTCAGGCATCAGCTAGTAGGAAGAAATCAAATATACAGTTAGTATAGGCTGTTTCTCCAGTCATCAACATTTTATCTGAGTATCTTCACCATCCCTAATCAAGCATGAACGTATTTCATGAACTGTGCGGGGTATCGCTCGCCAGCAGGCGTGAAGGAGGCGAGCAGTTTGTCGATATCGGCCAGGTCTTCATCCGCAAGATGGATGATTGTTGCGTTCTCACGAATTCGGTCAGGCTTGGAAGATCCAGGGATGGGGACGATCTTGGGCATTCCGGGGCGACGAGAGAGGGATAACAGCCAGTTGATAGCGATCTGGCTTACGGTGCAACCCTTCTTCTTTGCCAGTGCCTCGACGTCACTGACAAGCCGGAGGTTCTTCTGGAGATTGTCACCTTGCCAGCGAGGATGCATCTTGACACGGCCATCGTCCTCCGGGATGTCCTTGGCAGACTTGATCTGTCCTCCGAGGAAGCCTCTTCCGAGGGGCGCTGAAGTTGCTTGTTAGTTGCTACGATTCTTCCGAGGTCAGGGGAGTGTAGTGCTCACAATAGGCAAGAACAGTTATGTTAAGCTTGCCGCACAGCGAAAGCAGGCCGTTCGTCAAAGGATCCGTGGTAAAGAGAGACAGCTCAGTCTCAAGGGCAGTGATCTTGAATTTCTTTGCTGCGCTGCGAAGCGTATCGACGTTGAGCTCGCTGCACGAGATTCCATCAATCTTACCCTCTTGGACATATTCGTTGATGGTAGCAAGGGTGTCATCCTCATAGTCGACATTAGGATCCTTGCGACCAACTTCAAATGAAGCTATTCGACCAACAGGACCCAGAGTCCTGAGGCAATTATCGATGCTCTGACGGGTGTTCTCCTTTGTACCGAGAGGGATGTAGTTGGGGCCCATGCCTCCCTTGATGGTGAGAACAATGCGGTCGGCATCCTCCGGGTACTTTTCGAGGTAACGACGGATGAGAGCCAGTGAGTTAGCATCTGGTGGGCCATAGAACTCTCCGCCGTTAAGCCAGTTGCAGCCTGCATCGAGAGCGGTGCGAATGGCGGCGAAGGTAGTCTCGTCAGGGAGAGGGCGCGCGGTCAAGCCTGAACAAACAGTCAGTATATGCTGGCATGTGGTGTGTTTGGGTAGATCTTACCCATGAGCCCAAAGCCGATAGGGCCAACCTGCTTGCCCATAACGTTGTGAGTCATGACGGGAGTCGAGGTGGTAGATGTCTAAGGTGTTGAAGATGTGTAGTCGACTGTAGCTGGATATGATTGTATGTTTATAAGGGCGATGTGATAAGGGAACAGCGTACTGTAAGGCCAGCCCGTCTATTTATCTAAAATTTCCCTTCCTCCCAACCATGTCTTCTTGTCAACATTAATGCCTATTGATGATGCCATCGCCGTCTCTTTACGCGGGCTTAAGAGCTGTCCTCGGAATTAAACCGGGGTCAACTAATCGAGGCTCAGATTGATTTCCTAAAAAGGAAAACGATTTAGAAGGGAAGTACCACCGAAACCTGAGCTACTTAGCTTCGGGGTTTAAAGAAAGACTTTCGGAGTTTGCGAATCTTGTACAAAGGAATTGCGTTCGAGGATGACGGTCGCTCGGCAGTCGGCATGAAGACCTGTTAGTGAGTCAGCGTACTACCGGTAGATATTGAGGCTGCCATGTGAAAGGGAGACTGAATCATCAGGGCCTGCTGAGAGTGCTTCTGGTGTCATCCAATGAAATGCGAACAAATCCAGGCGCTACAGCTGGTACTGATCTCTCCTGGGGGCTGACCACCCATCACCAGCGACAACCCCACTGTACTACAATAATGGCCCGATAAGCTTGTCCTGACCTCCATCATCGCTGTATACTGCACTATCCTGCTGTAAGGCTGTGATCTCCAGTACAGCAGCGTCCAGTTGAGTTCTTATCGCAATCGATTGTCGCAAGCCTCACACCAATCCGTGATGGCTGAGGCTGCCCCAGAGGCAGATGCCAACGCCAATGCCGATGCCAATATCCCCGCGCGATCTTCTAATGCTGGGTTTTACAAGGGAGGCAGTGGAAGACGGTCATCGTCAAATGCGCGCATAAACGAGATACTAGAGGTGGGTGCCGCTTCCATTACTGTTCATTGAATGAGACAATGTGCGGAAGGCATATTTACCATCATGGCTCATTGAAGCTACTCGTCGTACGCGCGGCTACGCAGACGTATTCCTCTCTTGTCCTCCATATCAAGCATTACTATCTTGGCCATCCACTTTTGGCGTTCGAGAACTAGAACTGCAGTCGGATCATCTATACCCTGTTCAATGCAAGGTAGCTTCCGATAGATCGATTCGCGTGCTCTTACTTGAACCCTGTTCCTCTTGCTTTCTCCTCTTCCACTCTCCTGGCTGTTTTCCTCTTTTCAAGATATTCGACATTCGCACAACAGCTAACAGTAGTCCGAAACCCTCAATAGAACGCTCGTGAACGCGCCGAATCGATGGCCGCCGTTTCCCCTGCCAATCTCTCCCCTCGAATCCCCGGCAGTCCCGTCCTCCCACCCAATTCGGCCCTCAAGCCAGGCCCTGTCAGCGAGGATAGCAGTGTCGACGAGGCTACGGGCTTCATCTCCCACACGCCGCCCCTCAACTATAACTCGCTCAATGTTGCAAGTACCGCTACTTCGAACCCAGGCGCTCATAAGCCATCCTCCCGAAGCTTGCGCCAAAGGCCCACTTCCCAGCGAAACAGCAACAACAATAGCAATACCCCGAATCCCGAGACAAGTCGCCAGGCCGAACTAGAGAATGAGGCTCCATCATGGTGGAGAACTCAGGCAGCGAGGTTCCAGTCTATAGAGTTGGAGAATAAGGGCAGCGTTGCCCGAGATCACCTCGCCATCGGTAAGCTTCATGCCCGACCATTAGGAAGTCTATTGCTAACTTGGTTGTAGAACGCACATTTCTAGCATGGCTACGTACGTCCTTGTCTTTTCTGTCGATCGGAATCGCAGTGACCCAGCTCCTTCGCCTGAGTACGTCTCTTGAAAGCGGCAACGATGGCGACAGGAGTTCCAGGCGGACGACACTGCGACATATGGGCAAGCCTCTAGGCACCACATTTCTCGGCATTAGCATCCTCATACTAATCCTTGGTTACAACCGATATTTCCAATCTCAACATTGGGTTATACAGGGCAAGTTCCCTGCCAGCCGCGGCACAATCATGATTGTTGCTTTCGTCGCTTTGGCGATCATGGTTGCTTCTCTGGTTGTGGTGATCGCTATACACCCTTCCGAACACGAGTTATAGGCTGTGTCTCTTTCAAAGGCGTAAAAATGGGTATCCTGTGAAGTTTGTCTTGCATTGTGTTGTTTGAGCTGGGGTTGCAGCTTCATGGCTCGTTAGCAAGATGTGGGATATGACGCGTTTGTGTGGATTTGCATCACGACTTGATACCAAGAGTATTTGTATTTGTGGAGCTTTCTTGTAGTAATAACTTATATGTTTTTCATTTGGGGTAAAGTGCTAACAAATGAAAATATTATCTTTGACGTTTCTACTTGACAATATCATGACTCCCTGTTATGACTTCACAGCGGGTTATGGCGGGGTCCATCTTCAAGCTCCCCACCAAACAATCCCACCTTTAACTCTTCCACTTACACCTCCAACGTCACTTATATCCAGCCCTCGACACCAAATCACCCATAACACATAAAGCAGCATGGCTCCCAACATAGAGCCAGTCGATATTCCCTCCTTTGCTACCACCCAACTTGCTCTTCTGGATCAAGAGCTCCGAACCGAGATTAATGAGACAAGCACACTCATCTCCAATCACAGTCCTACGGCCCTTCAGCGCTCTGGCCTTGCTTTGGTAAACCTCGTCGTCTCAGGCCAACGCACCGGCCTCGGAGGTCGAACAGTCCTTGAGCTCTCTCCCGATGCCGCTACGGGCTCTTCCGATGAGTTGCCTGAGCATGGTTTGCGCACGGGAGACATCGTACTTGTCGCTGAGCAGCCTGCAGGGAGCGCCAAGAAGCGTGAGGTGAAAGACCTGGAGACGAAGGGTGCTAGAGGGGTTGTGACCAGGGTGAGTAGAGGATGGGTTGCTGTTGCGATTGACGAGGGAAAGGAGGAGATTGCCTTTACTGGGAGGGTCTGGGCTGTCAAGTTGGCAGACGAGGTGACATATAAAAGGTATATCCTATGAGACTGGAAGTATGTGTCTAGCTAACGGTTCACCTCGATAGAATGAACTGGACAATGGAGAAGCTGCACAAGATGAGCGAGTCAGAATATTCCAGCTTCATCAGGGTGCTCTTTGGTTTATCAAGCCCATCACCAGTCGCTGCGGACTTGACAGAAGATGGAAACGTGGGAAACCTTCAGTGGTTTGACCCAACACTCAACGATTCACAAAAAGATGCAATTCGGTTTTCCTTGGCTTCTCGAGAGGTGGCTCTAATCCATGGCCCTCCGGGAGTGAGTGGTCCAAACTCTCATACTTCTAGAGCACTCGTTCACTGACACATATCTAGACTGGCAAGACTCACACTCTCATCGAGCTGATTCTCCAGATGGTCAAGCTGGACCAAAGAATCCTCGTCTGTGGGCCTTCCAATATTTCTGTTGACAACATCGTCGAGCGGCTAGCCCCTCACAGGATTCCCATTCTTCGTTTGGGCCATCCTGCTCGTCTACTGCCTTCTGTTGTTGATCATTCCCTCGACGTCCTCACCCAGACATCGGACGCTGGTACTATCGTAAAAGATATCCGCTCAGAAATGGATACGAAGCAGGCCTCGATCAAAAAGACAAAGAGCGGCAAGGAGCGCAAGGCCATCTACACCGACCTCAAAGAACTACGAAAAGAGTTTCGTGAGCGAGAACGTCGGTGTGTGAGTACACTCATTGGCGGCAGCAAGGTCGTCCTGGCAACACTGCATGGAGCAGGAGGTTATCAACTACGAAACGAGGAGTTTGATGTTGTTATCATTGATGAGGCCAGCCAGGCTCTTGAAGCTCAGTGTTGGGTCCCTCTCGTGTCTGCCAAAAAGGTTGTTTGTGCCGGTGACCATCTGCAGCTCCCACCAACCATCAAGTCGACCAATACCAAGGTCAAGGCGCCAGTCAAAGATGGTACCAAAATCACTAAGGGTGCCACGCTTGAGGTTACTATGTTTGACAGACTGCTGTCTCTGCATGGGCCCTCCATTAAACGCATGCTAACCACGCAGTATCGAATGCACGAAAGTATCATGCGCTTCCCTTCTGATGAACTATATGACTCCAAGTTGATTGCTGCTGATGCAGTGAAACAGCGCCTCCTCAGAGACCTTGAGTATGAAGTCGAGGACAATGAGGACACCAACGAACCCGTTATCTTTATCGATACACAGGGAGGAGACTTCCCAGAGAAGAATGAAGAAGACGATAAGGACACTCCTAAAAAGGGCAGAGCAAGCTTGCATGGTGATAGTAAGAGCAACGAGATGGAGGCGGCTCTTGTGCAACAACACGTGAAGCAGCTCGTGGGTGCTGGGGTCCGCCCGGAAGACATAGCTGTCGTGACGCCGTACAATGCTCAGGTACGTCCATAAAGCCAACTACGACATGTATGAGTGAGACATGCTAATAGTGGAACGACTCGAAGCTTGCCGTTCTGGCTCCGCTCAAGGATAAGTTCCATGGAATTGAGCTTGGCAGCGTCGACGGCTTTCAAGGTCGCGAAAAAGAGGCAGTAATCGTGAGCCTCGTTCGAAGTAACCCTGATGGCGAAGTCGGATTTCTCGGCGAGAAGCGTCGTCTCAACGGTGAGGTGACATTCCGGGGACTTACCGTTCTGATTCGGGAAGACCGGACATGAAGGAGTCGGACATTCTGGCTAATGCAGGCATAGTTGCAATGACACGCCCCAAGCGATCTTTGACAGTTATCGGAGACTCGGAGACAGTTCGAAAGTAAGTCAAGGACAACCACAGCGTCGTGCGCTAGGCCTCGAAGCTGCAGCCGCTAGTTTGACAAGTGCTGCGCAGATTGTTCCAGCCATTCACCTGAGACGAAACATCACTAACTCGCGGGTTTCACAGAGGAAGCAGCTTCTTGAAGAAATGGATGCAGTATCTCGAAGACAACGCCGACTTGCGGTACCCAGATGCGTCCAATTTGATGCACGATTAACCACCTTTTGAGCTTGCTGCCGTTTCGCCTCCAAGCGACATAAGCTACTGTTTGTAATCTAAGCTAGCTAAAGCTATGGGTAATGATGTTAGAGAGTCATCTTGAATCTCTCGGCCGATAAATCGAGCATCAGCTGTCGATCAAGTCGGCCGCGCTACTTAGCGATGTGCGGAGGGTAAACGAGAACCTACGACTTCAGTTACTCCTGAAACGGCATCTGGCTCGCTGTTTCGACAACGCTACGAGGGCTTTGAGTCCCAGGAACAGAGCCGGGGGAACCATTCTATAAGAATTGGCGACCCTCGCCGGACTTATGTTCAAAATGACTGGGAAGCTTCGCTAGATCAGTTACTCAAGAAACACAGTAACGACGCCATTTCATTGTCAACATCCTGGCATTGTTTCAGGTCATCTATTGTGGGACTACAATTCCCCCAAAGTTTAATGAGTAAGCCGATGCTTTAAAAGTAAACCGCTGCAGTGGGCCATTGGTAATGATCGTGTCTCAGTGAACACGAAACAATTCCTAAGCCTGCAAGGGCAAGGTAAAAGAAAATACTTGGAGGGGGAATCGATGATTCAATACACCTGCTGGAATTTAGCAAGAAACTCCGCGTTAAATAGTGACATAAAAACCATTGTCATTCCTGTGGCTTGGCAGCATACAGCAAAGAGCGCCGTTGTGTCAGTTTCAGGAAGCCCTAGCCCAACAGCATACGACATCGGCCAGGTCTGACAGTCTCTCCGATTGAAAGAGAGAGGGAAAACGAGTTGTATGCTGCACTGAGATGCTTGATTCTTGCGGCAACACGACTGCTGCCATGCGTGGAAGACAGTACAATATCGGATATCGATTTTTGAAGAAAAATAACACTTTCTTCCAGATGCTACTCCGTACACGACGAGCTGAAGAGTGAGAGGTCAAGTCGTTGGATTGATTGGCCGGATAATTGTATGACATCCCTGTCATTTAGATTAGCTAGTCACTCACCATGAGATTAGTCCTCGGATCAGGGTCGATCCTCTACGGACTCCAAATCTCCAACTGCGAGAACTAGTAGATATTACGCTGAATGGCCAGAATACGATATTGCTGTTGTAGCACACCCATGTGCAAAGGAGGAATGCAGGTACTATGCAAAGGCACCCTTCAGGAGAAGACATACCAGAAGATGTTGATAACATTCATCCCTGCGTATCCGTGGACCAAGTTGGGTCAGAATATCATTAAAAGCCGAGGATCGCGAACAATTGGGCGTTGGGTTGAAGGTGTGGCGCTGCGGTTGGAGCTATGGTTGTTTTTTGCGGTGGCCCTAACTGCAAGTTGTCGGTTGGAGGTTCAAGACGGCGGACGCTAAGTGGTTAGAGAGCTTCTGTCATGCTTTGCTAGACCGCATGGGGCCGCAGATAGTTGGGGTCAGGGACAGCGTGTAAGTATTGTGTGACATGAGTACTCATTATGGCGGTCTTTATTACGGAAGTATTAACAAATCTGAGGCACCACGCATGAATTTATGCTGCCTGCGCCCGTACCAGGGCAGTTTCGGTTGTGAGGGTGTCCTTCCTCATGAACGACCAGCAGCCAGTTATATCCGTCCACTGTCAATGGGGAAGGCTCCCACCACGATCCCAAGGAAAGTGCCTCCAAGTCATATTTCACATTTCGTGTGTTCGTTGCCACTTGCGCCATCCCTCAAGCTCAACGGTTCACCGGCCTGCCTAGAGACCTCCTGTTCAGGCAATCTCCACTACCTTAGCAATGGATCAAAGACGACACCTTCTTTGGGGCGGCGCGTGTCGCTCCAATTACCATCTATGGACTACGGCATGGCAAACTGCATATACCTAAACTTGCTCAATACTGCTGTGTTGTACGGATATCTTGTTTGCAGATACTCCGTACGTGCCGCATATTTTAATTTACGGGACTGATCAAGAAACATGCAGGGAACCCTGTCTCAAGATGCCACGGAATGCCCTGCACCCGACCGCAAGCCACGAGGGCAAAATAGATCTCTGAGCGTTATCCTCGATAACCCAGTCGAGGTCAAAGACTCTTTGGCAACAAGAGACTCGATGGATGGCCTGTGCGTTGCGATTTGGAAGCATGACCCCTGTGTTACCCGAACTTGGCTTCAACTGAAATGTCATAACCAGGCCAGGGTTCTGTGCAGTGCGGTGCGGTGCGCAGGGTGCCTCAACCCAAGTCTAAAGCCCATTTCTCTGGACTCTGCTTCGTCCGTTTGGTCGACCAGGGTCTACAAGAGGGTTCAAACTTCAACACGAGCTGTGATTGAACGGCCCCTGTCTAGCAGCAAAGAGCTAATACGTTGAGGTCAGTTCCACTGGCTCTCGGTCTCGACACGACACATTTAGTAAGCTTCAAAGTGCTGCTCTATGGCTCCACGCGATCTGTACATCAGCATTTGGAGTTCTGGATCTACTGTCCATGGGCTCTGGTTATCCAACCAGCCCTGTCGTCGCCATTATCCTGCCCACCGCTCGAACTATTGGTGCTGGCAGGAATTACGTGTGGTCTGCTCCCGCGAGACTATTTCATTCCCCCGTCAGGCCCCTTGTCAGCTTGACATGCCTTACAACACCCCCTTTCGTCCCTCCTTGTCATCAGCCATCAGCGTGGCATTGAACGTCTCGTCGCGCTTCAAGAACCCGCAAGTGGTCCCTGTCCCGCAGGCTCAAGCGCGGTTTCGCATGATGGCGTGCGTCGCATGTGTATCCTGCTGATCCGACATTAATAGGTGCCGGTCGCCCACCCCTTCGACCACAGCAAGCCCATGAGTATTTGTTTCAATCCCTCTTGTCCTGTCATTTATCCTTTGGTTTTTTTGCTTGCCCTTTCAGGACGGCAGGGGCGATTTTCCACGCAATGTCATAAACTATTAACTTATTCCTTTCTATTCACACTCATTTGGCTGTTTGTCGCCTTCTCACCGTGTCTTGCTGTGTCTTTGACGCAATACTCCACGCTCATCAGCCGGATGATAGGCCAGGTTGCCCATGTATAGAGTATAGACGAGCGAATGCACGGATCGCGACCTTGTTTTATGAACATTCCTGCAAGAGTATGCGTCAGGGCATGTCATCTATCTATCTATAACCTCTGACCGCTTTTACTTCTATATTCTTCTATTCTCTTACTATCGCTTAAGACTCTTTTATCGCATTTCCACTTTTCCTCCATTTCACATCTTGTCGTCCCCCACAAAGCTTCTCACGATGAAGAAGCCGTGGAAATCGATGCCCAGCACTGCTCCCAGTGCTCAACCTGTTGATATCCAACAGTCCAATATTCGCGGCAGGATATCAGGACCCGTCCCTATTTCGACTTCTCTGGATGACGAATTTCCAATTCGCAACCCAGGTACCAATATTGCGACGCCGCTCCAGGGTGAATTCACAGAATCGCAACAAGAGCCCACCCTCTCGCGCAGCGATTACAAATCTCCTGGTCTTCCAGAGCCTCGGATTGGATCCCACAGTTTTGGAGAAGAGCCACGGTCGTCAATGCATGCTCGACAGCATGGGGCAACAAGCCGCCTACAAAAGGCTGAACCATCAAATATAAGGCATTCTTTTGTTAGTGCAGATACCAGGGATCGGGAACGTCCGCAACGAAAACAATCAACCCTTCGTAGCGCCTTGGGTAAACTCTTCAATCGAAAGAAGAAGCCCAATGGCAACGACAGTTTACATAAAACTGATTCAGAAACCGGTTCGACATCGGTGGCTCGTGGACCTTATTGCGAATCGACAGTTGAGGATGGTCAGACACAAGATTCGGTACCCAGTCTAAGCCAAAGAGACAGGTCAGCTCCCAGATCACGGACTCGACCCTTCCCAGGAGCAGAATCTAAGCGATCCGCTTCTCTGCCTATCACCGAGTTTGATCGGGCATTAAGATCACATTCGATTCGTCCAGAAGATGTTCGCGCTATTGAGAGTGCGCGCAACTCGCTGAGCGCTGACTTTGGCTTATCTCAAGCACGGATAAGTGTGACAAGATTGCGCGAGTACAACTTGGCGGGGCTTTCACCGCGGCCTGCAAGTAGTCATGGTCGAGAGAGCCGACAAGACCACAATGAAGAGAATGCGAATGAGATTGGGCGCGCAATCACGAGTGATCTCCCTGGAATGAGGCGGAGATCGCGGAGCTTGTCAGGGTTGCCAGAGGAGGGTCGTGGTCATAATCGACGACGTAGTGACGAGATCAAGTATTGGAGAGAAAGTTACGATCCAACATTTATGGCCCCTGTATCTTCCAACGCTGTGGAGGGCGAGGACATCCTCGCGGCGGAAGTTGAGCATGCTCAGCATGATAAAGAGGAACATTTGCAGTCACCACAACCACAACCACAACCAGAACCTTTTAACTTTGGTTCCTTTGCGAACATGAAGCAAGTTGGCAGCATGAAGATAACACATGCAGCAAACTTGGAAACACGAATTAACAATCTCGAATCCCGAGTTTATCGGTTAGAGCAGGTTCTCGACCGAATGTGTGATACTGCCCCGGATTGGCGGCCGCATTTGGGACCACCAGATCGACCAGCACCTCCTACCCCAATCGAAGATCATACAGAGGCAAACTTACCGAAATATCAAGCGAATCGAATTAAGCAAGAGTTCAGAAAGGACTTAAGTCGTTCTAGCGGTTACCAAAAAGTGAGCCAGAAGGGAAGCGTATTCCTTGATCCACATTCTTCAGCTATTTTGAGTGACGGTATTAAAGACCGCCCTACCTCGACAGCAACTATTCGTGGTGCAGGCAGCCTTCCTAATCTTCTCCAAGATGCTCCTGAAACATTTACAATGGACCACTACGCAACGCTCCTGGCTCTGATTCGCACAGAACGCTCCGCACGAGAAGCCTTAGAGACTCAGGTCAAGACGCTTGGCCATCAGATGAGTATCTTGTCTAACTCTGTTGTCATGAATGGTGGATTCGACCCCCCTCCGACAGCCAAGTCCTTTGGCGACAGATCAGCGTTTGACCACGATGATGACGATAATCTCGCGTCTTTGGCGGTCATTACAAGATCACAAAGCCGGCAAGTTGACCCTGAAGACTCGGGTATTGGAACTGGACACGGCGATGAGAGCGATTACTCTGATACATTCGAGACCCCTCATGAAGAAGGGCACAGCTTTGGAGCGTTCGGGGAAGACCTGGACAGAGAGGATCAGGCGCAAACAAAGGCAGCGCGAACCCTCTCCTTATCACAACTTACAATGGGCAGGGGCACCCAGAAGCCTTCACAACATCTCCGTCGGGTCATATAATCAGTCATTGTTCTTGGTGGAATAGGCTGCAAGCCCAAGCATCGACATGTTTCTCCGCTCACCTATCTGAGTTTCGAAAGATACCCACTTGTGCGATATTTGGTGGTAGATGACTTATGAACTCTGTATGAAGGTGGTGTTTCAGTCCTCTGCAAATTCCCCGTTATTACTACTACTACTACTACCACAACCATCCGCCACATTCCTTAAAAACCCATTTACTTATCATATTTATACTTCTCTGATATTTTCACGTCGAGTTTCGATAGCTCTAGCGCAGCTCTCTGAAACACCCAACACACTTCTACTCGGATTTGTTGACCATTACTATTCTGCATTGGATACCTACCTGGTTTGGGGTGTCACAATTTGGCGTACCGGGAAATTTGAATGGAATAGCGTCATGTCATTTTGAATTAGCGAGTTGACAGAAATTATCTCTTGAGATAATAAATCAAGATACCATGAGCGTCGCCTGTTTGGCACGAAAATCTGTTTATGTTTTATTGCATGGATGACTCTTGACCGTACGTGCCTGATTGTAGTTTACTTCTTCCGTTATATCTATGAATGTGTGCGTGTATACTTCAAGGGTGGCGGTCGTCCTTAATTCCCCAACTTCCAACCAGCGCCATGGACTTTTCGTCACCAGGTGCAAGTCTCTCATCTTGAAGCGTGTCAGCCAAGCAGGTCCAAGGATCTCTGCCGCCTCCCCATTTCAGAAGATTCTCCTTAAGTCGCTCTCCGTTCTCGCGGTTAATGGCACCACCATTCTCACCAGCTTTAAATACAACACGCCAGACACGTTCAGCGAGAACACGATCAAAGAGATAGCTATAGTAGGTACTGCCGTAACTGTGCAGATGACCAAAAAAGCCCTGCCAGCAGGTACTTGGTGGATCTCGAGGGCCATGTGCAAAACGAGCCTTGATATCGTGGAAGATTGCGGTTGAATCAAGGCAGCCGTTCTCAGCCGTGGAGGAATGATAGGCTTGGTCTACCATAGCAAGAATAATTTGGTTCTCTGTTTCCAGACCTTCGAAACGACTTGTTAGACTAATTCTTTCGGCAACAAGCTCGTAAGGCAGGGGCCGGTCTGATTTCCAATGACGTGCAAACAGAGACAGGACAGTAGGGTCAGCGGCAAAGTGCTCCATGAGTGTTGACGGCAGCTCGGCAAAGTCGGTTGCGCAACGAGTACCAGAGACGTTCTGGAAGCTAGTTCGTGCAAGGATAGAGTGAATAGCATGGCCCATTTCGTGGAAAAGAGTCTCGACAGATTGGTGGGAGAGCAAGGACGGTTCCTTGGAGTTCTCGCTTGGTAGAAAATCGCAGACAAGTGCAATAGTGGGCAGCTGCTTCAACACGCCATCCTTTACAGAAATCTCCATGCCATCGTTGGCTGCCATCTCAGGCGACTCAAAGCTCGGTCCGTTTCCATCCTGATCGGCAGCAACCTCTGCGACTTCGCCAGGAAGAATCTCGCGGGAGCATCGGACCGTGAAATGAGCGGGGTTGCCCGACTTTTGTGGGCGATGAAACAGATCGCAGTAGAGAACGGCGATTTGTTCACCTTTATCAGTAACGATATCAAGTCGCTTGACTTCCGGGTGCCACGTCTCGCCTGGTAGAGTCTCCCGCAGCACAAGACGGATGCCATAAAGGCGATCAAACAGTCTCGATAGACCCTGTATCACTGTCCCAACGGAGAAGAAAGAGTTCAGTTGATCCTCTTGTCGTTGACGAGACCTTAAGTCCACTCTGATCTTCTCCATATAAAAGTCCTTGTCCCAGGCTTGGAGTTGGACATCCGGGAAGTTCAGCCTGTCTCGCTTCTTTGCAATTAGCTCTTGCAGTTCAGCTTGAACTACGGGGGTATTGTTATTTCTCAAGGCGAGCAGGAATTCCATCACGGATGCGGGTGTCTTTGCCATCATGCGATCCTTAAGGGCCATATGGCCATAGCTTTCAAAGCCTGCAAGCTCCGCAAGGTCACCTCTCAGCTTCAACATGGCTTCGAGGTACATGATGGTCTCGCGAGATGCGGTTCGTTGGGCCAGATAGATCTCTTTGCGAGTATCTTCATCATGTACACTCTGAAGCGCCCCTATTGCATCTGAACTTAAAGTAGGCAGAGTGATGTTCTGTCGTACTTTGAGTGTTGCGGCAATACCAGGGTAAAGACCATAAAACTTATAAGCAGGTAAAGTTATTTGTTTCCTGGCTGGTTGCATCCCCTGTGCAAAAGCCGACCCTATCTCGCTAATACGCGAAGAGAGGTCCACGAATCTGTCCCGTGAAGCTTTGGGCAGATTAACTGCCGATTTCATGAAATCCAGCTTGAGCTGTTCGGCCACAGTTCTCTCTTCTTCCGACCACACCTTTGTAACTTCAGGCATAGATAGGGCCTGACTTAATTGATTGCTCAGACCAGTCATGGTGTTGAGCTGATTCATGTACTGATAGACCATTCCCCAAGCGTTGGCGGCTGCTTCTTGGAACCGAGCATCTGGGTGCGTCATACGAACAAAATCTGAGAGGTCCAATACACGACATAACAGATCGCTGAGCCGGTCAAGGTCGCGAACAATCGTTTGGTACTCATGTACTGAAGATGCATTTAGGACCTTTTGCACGATCTTAGTTGCCCGCCCAAGATTCTTCCGCGCAAATTGTTGGAAACCGTTCGGGCTTGTAAGGTATCGATTCTTAAAAAGGCCTTGACTCTTCTTCAAGCTGAACTTGGGGAAGGATCTGCCGGCAGGAGCGTCGAATAAACTGCGCAAAACGGCATCGTCGTGACTAGAGCTCGCGGCATGATCGACCGGGGTGCTCGGAGAGATAGCGCGAGCTACTACGGAGGCAATGGATTGCCATCTTCGTTGTGGATGTTTGGTCGTGTGTCGAACACATCTATTGCAGATCCAGAGGCGATTGCCTCTCGAACTCAGCATTATAAATGCACAGAGAATATAGAAACCATGGATCTCTAGCAATCAAGCAACCAAACAAGAGTGAGTGCGACGATGAAAAGGGGAGACAAGAGGTGTACAAAAGCCCGGATGAGTTACTACCAAGTCGGTAGATGAAGAATTAAAGATCTGGGGCCTTTCCGGCGTCGGACTCGACCCCCATGTTCCTTCCTTCCTTGTTGGGGCAGGGGCACATCACTCGGTTGAGTTGAGCGCGCCTTCCTGTTGGACTCCGCCTTAGTCATCCCGCTCGCCGAACAGAGCCTCCGTCCTAGATTTTCCGGCTAGTGGTGATTGTGTTCAGCAGCATCCGACGTCCATCTTGAATTCGCGTGACGTCTTTCTCAATCCACTCGTCAATTGAGCGCACAATGGCTTCAAGAGTGGTGTTCTCACGGGTTAGTCATGATTCTCGAGCTTTAGATAAGCTTCTCAATGCTAATTGAAATGCACAGCGCTCCCTGGCGCCGCTGGCCACCATGGCCCTCGGCGGCATGGCACTGACTCCGGCCACTGTTTTCGCCGAAGGTCCCAGTGACTTCAAGGTTTGTCACTATGCTCTACGTACAAGGGCATCAATGGATTGTAGAATCTTACTAACAGTACTATAGCGAAAACCCATTTACGATGACTTCGAGATTCCTTCCGCAAATCCCGCACCTGTAACACCACCACCTTCCGCACCCGTTGCTGCGACGCCCGTTGAGCCGGTTGACGAGGAGCGCCACCATTCGCCTTCCCCTACCGAGCGATTGGCCGTTCATATCGGAAGAGGACGCCTAGCTCTTTATAAGTACGCAGTAGCTGCCGAGAACAAGGTCAACGAGACTATGGATTCAGCCTTCAACCTTGAGCAGTCCTTCACCAGCACCATCGCTTCCTTGGCCCCTTCCCGCGAGAGCGGCGAGCAGCTCATGCCTGGCACTATCTACGTCTTGGTTGCAGCTATGGCCGGTAGCATCATCACTCGCAATCGCAGCATCGTCCTCCGCGCGTCACTCCCTCTCGCCTTGGGCATCGGCGCCGGCTGGACCGTTCTCCCCATCACCATGCGCAACATTTCCGATCTCACCTGGAAGTACGAGCAAAGGTTCCCCGTTGTTGCAGAGTCTCACATCCGACTGCGGGAAAGCCTCCTCAACAGCGTCAGATTTGCCAAGGCACATCGGGAGGGCATTCTCAACAGCGTCAGCGAAAAAGTAACTGACACGCGAGAGGCTGTTGAGGGCTGGGTTCAGAAGGGCAAATAAAGGATTTTCAAAAGCGAGATGCGATGAGTTGAGTTGTACTATCACATAGAGTTCCCGAACACGGTTCATTTGTATCAATAGCCGGTCCCGCTTAGATTCGGCTACCGGAGTGCTGTATGTATTTTGAATAAGCAGGTTATGGAGCGAAAAACTCAAAAACATTGCTCTGCTGTTATTTCTTCATTACCATTCGTAAGTTAATGATGTGAGATCTATCTTGTATCCCAACCCCAGACTCTTATCCTTTGAGCCTGGATCCTGAACTCCTTATATGCGAATCTAAGCTTTGATAGCTGAACCGTACGCCCATGGTCATTTTCTCGCCCCTTTACCACTCGAACATTTTCTTAAACAGCTGCAGCAACTGGTGCGGGTTCGGATGCCTTGGCCTGTTTAGCAGGTCTACTTGCAGACATGCTCCGCTTGCGCTTCTGTTCGTTTTGTTGATTTGGCTGGGCTGGCTGCGCATTAGCTGCAGCATTCGCCTTCTTGGCGGCCTTTTTTGCAGCCTTTCCCTGTAAGGGCTGGTCCAAACCACGCTTGTTATCAATAATGCCAGCAGCTTCGGAGTATTTATCGAGCGATAGCGCTTCGCAAACGCTCTTGTAATTCTTGGACTGGTTGACTGGCTGGTACGACTTTGACTTTCCGGGAATCATGTTTGAGAGGAGGAACTTGGTGTTTCCGAACCGGTTGTCAACATCGATAGCAGTCTTGACGTATTGATCGACCACTTCTTCCCAGGGTGCCAGGCCGCCATCAGCTTGGCTTCTGAAGCAGCTGGGGTTCTTCTCAGCAGCGACGGCAATCATTGCACCGTCGGCTCCGAATTCCTCAGCAAGTTGGAGACCCTGGTCTCGATTCTCAACATCTCCGTTCACCAAGCAGGCAACGCCATACTCGTGACAGACTTCTGCTATCATACGAAGCTGCCCCCTGATAGCCCGTTCTCGAGGTCGCATGGGCGTTGTTCGACAATGAATGGTCAGCCCTGTAATACCAGTAGCACATAGGCGGCGTACTAGCGCCTCCGTCTGAGCAGCAGTGTCGAGAAGCCTGATTTTGACGCTGATTCCAATCTCAAATTCAGGGGTGATATTCTTCACAAGAGCCTCGAGAATAGCGCAGAGCTTATCAGGCGTCTGGAGAAGAGCAGCACCCATACCTCCGCTAGTGCTGAAGGGCTTTGGGCAGCCAGCATTGACATCGATGCCAGCAACGTCGGCGGCCACGAGCTTAGCGGCTGCAACCGCACGATCAGGGTCTGAAGTACCGATTTGGAAGATAAGCTTGTCCTTTTCGATCTCAGGTAGCATTCTATAGATGATGCTCTCCTTGGCATCAGCAGGAGGGTCTTTCTGTCCATGAGAAGAAAGACGGAACCACTCTATCGTTTTAGATTCCTTATCGAAACGTCTCGACGTTCCAATCATGGAATGGTCGACAGTCTCTGGACCTGTACTTTGATGTTAGCAGCAAATCTTTGACGTTTTATTGATATTTTGCACGACTTACCCCAGACAAGATCTGCGCCATACTTGAGAGCTAGAAGTCTTGAAGGAAGCTCTCCCGAGCGAACCATAGGTGCAAGGACAACCTTGCCGCGATAGTCAACACCCCGGCGGGGGATGGGTACTCGCTTGACTTCTGTGGCCATGGTTCTTCGTATAATCTGTGCGATCATGCTATGTTTGGTAAAGGTTTACATACTCTCCAATAGCGTTGCGGTAACCCTCATAAATTCTTCGGAGATGCGAATGGAGGCAAACCGTATTAGTCATCTTATCGAATTTTTGCTTATCGATACGAGAGTCATGGATGCTGCGGGTCTTCCCGATTTCCTGGTGATCCCACAAACAACCCCTCCATTTGGGTCTGGGCCCGGTGCTAACATTGGAGAATCTACGGGTACAAGATTTGGATAACCTAGACGTGGAGTGGAAGACAGTTAAGAAACATCTCGAGTATCTGGAAAGGCTAAAACGCATGATGCCCATGCGAGAACAAGGCGTGCATGATGGAAAGACTGGCTACTAAGACAATTAATTTCCTCATTTCCAAGCGCGCCTAACGGACATGGATCCCAACTGGTAGCAAGTGAAACAAAAAATCTTAAGTGTTTCACCAGTAAGACCCTGTGCTCCAGTTCGAGCCATTTGTCTTTAGCACGCAGGCACTGTTTCAGGGTCATGCTTATTTAACAATGCTCAACCTAGGCTCAATACCAGCAGTTTTCATCAGCAAATCTCGCGCTACTCACTGTCATATTGGCAGACGTGTCACAGAGCGATGAGTCCTCGAGTGTTTAGTTCTTACATAAGACTGCACTATAAGTTGCATGCCAACCTGCTCCACGACAACATGCCTTTTTTATTGAGCCAGATGACCCATACAAGGCCAGGGCTTGCGATGCGATGTGCTGCGATACGGAGCATACTCCCGCTCAACATAGGGCAATACGAGCTCTAGAAGGAGACCGGCCCTGTAGTGAAGCCTACTAGATATTTAATGGTTGCTATTTATTGTCACGGAAATTTCGCGAGGCTGGCGATACGAGAAGTACCGCAGGCCAGCCTGGCATGAAGAGGGAATAATTTGAATGACGTGCTCGGTGGTTATTACCAAGAGGAGATGAGTTGATGAGATTCTCTTGGCCTTTCACCAGGTCGCATTGGCAACAATGTCGTGATTTGCCATGAGACACAGCCACACTTTTCCCTACGTGCTTCGGTCAAACACGTAACCCTCAGCGGGGTTCATACCAACGTATCGTAGCGTACCACCGACAACATGACGCCAAATGCTGAAAAAGCGATCAAAGCCTGCCCCACGTTCCATTCAGAGCGTCGCCTGAAGTGCTAGCCCAGTTGCTAGCACACATAGAATTCAGGGAGCCGGCGATACCTTACCTGAGCTAAGCTAGTACATTCTGATTCGAGGGACTTGTTGGAGAGAAAGTTCGAGGGTTAATAGCTAGGGTTGTGTCTTTGAAGAAACAAGATCTGCGAGATTGTGTCGTGAGCGGGATGTCAATTAAAAAGAGTTGTGACGAGTCCGGTCGAATGTTGGTGAATAAATACGACTTCGGCACTATGTACCAGGCATTAGAGGCAGTTCCGGTGCTCTGGGTGCCGTGGCCGATAGATTGAGGGGACGTGGATGTTTCAGCCCGGCACTCAAGTGGTTTAGGGGCCTCGAGCTCCGGCTGTAGACACGAGGGAGGCTACCGAATTAGGAATCGCAGTGAGAGGGCAGATCTGCTACGTATTTGAACCACCTACTTCGCAAGGGCAATGTCTCGTCATCTCTGATCACTCTGTAACTTGGAACAGGAACAGGAGCGGCAACAGCTTGCGCAGCCAGCAGTCGATCTGGGCACTAACACGGCCGATACCAAGAGTCTAATGGGTGTGTGAGTGGAGGATGTAAGTCTGGAGTGGATGGGGAAATCGAATTAAGGGTCTAGTTTTGCAACTTCACAATCTCAAATACCCAGGATGATACTAATTACTGTCAAGTAAGTGTGAGCGCATGTTTGTGTCTCGCTCCGTCAAAGAAGCTTTGGGCGCATCTGATTAAATGTGCCATCTATCGTACGGAGACGATGTGCAAGAGTTGTGATTGCGTTGAATTGAAAGACCGTGACCTGACACCAAGTACCTCGCCCTACCGAGTTGGGAGAAATAGTACTTTGGTCCAACGCAGACAGTCAGATGCGTTAAATAATGTTGATACTCCTTGGGAACCTCGACGTCCACCGCGTTTACTTGTTGCCAGGGACCACTGCCCTTCGATGCTGATCCCTGTGACTCTGAAACTCCCCTGGATCATCGCACTTCATCCTCATCCGGGCAGTCAGGTCAGGCACACAACGCTCCCGCCCTCTTCTCCCGACGGATTTATTTTGTTACATTACCTCATCCTTTTCTGGGCTCCCTCTTTATGACACTTCATCCCTTGGTGTTGTGCTGGCCGGTTAGATCGCACAGCCATACCTGTGCTGTGTACAGTACCTTCCTACACGCGGGACGAGCCCTGGGCACGAGGAAATAAAGTACGAGGGAAAAGAGAACCCTTCTTGGCGGATTCTTGTTCTGTCATCCCTGTCCCTGCTGGTACTCTCCCCTGCCAGCGACTGGAGCCCGAGTGTGGTGCCCTGGCGACAAAGGAGAATCGCCTGTGCATTGCAGCGCTTTGCAGTGAGGTACAGTGCAGTGCACTAAAGGCCTCTCAGAGGGGTTGGGGGTGTCCATTCTCCCATCTGCCCAAACTTCTGCTGTAACATTCGAGAGAGTGTGGTACATACATACATACACATACGTACACAACCTGGATTGGCCATTGCCGTGTCTGATCTGCGTACGAATCTTTGTGCTCTTCCATTTTCTTTACTTTACCCTCTCTACTACTCGACTCTACTTTTGCTCCAACTGGAGGTCTGCATCGAAGCAGTACACGACGCCTCAGCTCAATCTTCCCCGCCAAACCACCATCCACTACCTATCCACCATCGCCAATAGCTACCTAGGTACCTTACCTTAGCTCACTTCACCCTCACCTCCCATCCGCCCTCGACTGCTTATCGCAGATATTCCCCTGATCTCACGACCAGCCGTCCTCAGTCGCCTCGCAACAGAGAACCCGACAACGAAACCGCCGACCTGCTTTGAGCTTTGGCTGACCGTCAAGCGCCATAGACAACCGCCAGCCTACATCCCCACATGCCCGTCAGTTGATCCTCGTGTCGCCAGAAACAAGCCAGCCTCATTGGACGACTCCACTATCTGTACTGCTCTGGTACCGTCCTGTAATCGTCCCAGCAGAGGTGACAGCGACCAGGAACCACGTCTCTCTGTTCCTGCAAATACCTGGGCGTTACTCTCTGCTTACTACCATCAACGCTCCATTTCTCCTCTTTGGGTCAATGACGGTGCAATAAGCCTTTCGCTTCTCTTCCGCCATTGCATCCCCCATGGAGAACGATATACCTACCATTCAGGCCCCTGATGGGCGCTCTTCAAGAAGAGACCGCCTTATGGGCAAGCTGTTTGGTGCTAAAGACCGCAAAGGAGACGAAGCGCGGTCCGCTGCCAATGTCGAATCGTTCCTTCACAGCTCCTCAGATAATCTTACAATCATAAACCC
>JAALXI010000039.1:0-77811 GCA_012977755.1 Fusarium nurragi
ATATATCTAAGAGTTTATATAATTTAGCTCCTAATAAAGAAATAAAGATTAATATTATCTTAGTGAAAATCTCTACTAGTTTTAGTCTAATTTAAGGGTATAGATTTATACCTATTCCCATATAATTATCTAGGATTTTAAAAATCCATTCACCGATCAGGGCATAAAACGAGGCTCCTCGACAACATCGGTTACCTTAGCATGGTATCAAGGATCTGGGTTTTACAACTAATGCAGTGTGACACCGTTTAAAGATTCGACATATCTGCCAGCTTGACAAAACATATCTGTACCACACAGCCCCGTCGCGACTGGGGTGGAAGCCGACGATACACGAGAACCATGCTACAAGATCGAGGCAATGTTGTTTGCGTGATTTTGGTTGGCCAGTATAGCGATGGCACAAACAATAATGTTTGTCAAATCCATGACTGTACTTGGCATGGGATGCTTGGTGTTTAGTGGTTTCGCCGCAGTACTGCTCTCAGAATCTACGTCGACACGGCTAATGGAGACTTCACCAATGTCTCTGAATTTAGCCTAGATCTCAGTGATCGTCTTCTACGCTGTGTTCTGGATTGTTCGCTTTGTTGCTGTCAGTTGACTTCAATGCTCGTGCCGAGGTGGAAGCACAGTTTCAGCCTCCAACACCCTGAGCGAGGGCCGAGACCTGACAACTGATACAGAACCCGCATGTGAGTGAATAAGGCTGTTTCCGCTGGACCTACCTGCACGCTTTTCACAGAGGGATGTTGTGCCTCTATTCACACGCCATCAGCAGACGATTCTGTGCTGTCTGCGCATACATGACCGCCTATCTCTAAGAATTATACTTTGTTCACGAATCTATGGTTCCAGCATCTCCATATATGGGTAATTGTGGCAGATGTCCCCAGCCATATCTGCAGCCATGGCTCCATGCACCATTTATCCAATGCGCTGTTCGTGCGTTTCCGGCCGACCTGTTCCAACTATCTGGACGGCTCTTCACATTACCATTACCATTCTCGACGATGACGATGGAGCTGGTTCGACCTCGTCTTCTATGAAAAGATAGAAGACTCGAAAGACTTGCCACATCACACCAACTCGTTACCGTATGACTTCGGAGATTGCTTCTCTGATACACTTATACACCCTCTAATACACTTCTTTCCACTTATCGTGTCCTGTCCTACTTGGTACAGACCACCAAGTCAACGGCAACGCTTGCTTCTTCCCTTCTCCCTCTCCCCGGACCCAACTCCTTCTTTGCTCTCTTCTATGCCACCTCTGACAGGCTTTGCGTACCCGATTCTGAAACTTCTCCCTTACTTCAATCTTACCATGGCTGGCGACTCAACATATTCGGACCCGGCCTTTCCAGCCAAACTCGCCCGTCGTCAAGAGATGGACTACGACGCCATGACTTTCTTTGCCGGGGCCATGGGTGCTTTTTACTTCACCATGTGCATCTTTGTCCTTCTCAGGCGGGTCTGCGTTGATCTAGGCGCTTCCCGCAGACCAAGCATCGTCACGGCGATCCTCCGGTAGGAAGTTGCCCCAGTCTTGAGTGAAGGTCATTTGCCTAACGGTATGACAGGTGCATGAGAGCCGCTTCTCTTGGAAACATTTCAGGATCGCCGTCGGGAGGATATACATTTGTTATACTCGGCTACCTGGTCATAAACGTGATCGTTACTTTTACCTACTTGGACAACGATAATATGCCCCTTGCTTCTAACATAGCTTCTCGAACTGGATGGTTTGTATCCTGATAGTTTCTTCTTTCCAGACACTGATCATAAGCCTACAGGATGGCCGTCGCAAACCTACTCATCGTCGTGCTCCTTTCTCTCAGGAATACTCCTGTCGTTATCCTGATGACTTCGTCTTATGAACGTCTGAATATTCTCCATCGTGTAGCCGGATACACCACCATCGTTTTCGCTATCGTTCACTCGTGCACCTACACCGCCGTCTTCGCAGCCCAAAACTTCCTTGAACGCTTACTTGTAAGAGAAGAGATCTTTGGCATAGCTGCTGTGGGTTCATTCATAGTCCTTGGCTTTGCTGGCTCTGTCCTTCGCACGTGGTGGTACGAGCTATTCTATTACCTCCACGTAACGTTTTGGGTCATTGCTGTCATCATGACTGGCCTTCATCAGCCCGAACCCAGCAAAAAGATCTTATACGTTGTCTGTGTCTCCGCCGGAATCTGGGGCCTTGAGCGCATCGTTCGCCTCGTGCGTATCATCGTCAACGGCACCAACAATACCGTCACCCTTACGCCGCTCCCCAACGGCGGGACTCGTGTAACGCTCGCAAAGGCTCCCCTGGGATCTTCCTCCGGCAAGCATGGCTTTCTTTGGATCCCTGCAGTTCGCGCCGTGGAGACCCATCCCTTCACTATGGTTGCTACCGAACCCCTCGAATTCGTCGTGGCAGCCTACGATGGGTTCACCCGAACATTGCACAAGTGCGCTCTACAGAACCCCGGAATCAAACTGAAAGCATCGGTCGAAGGTCCTTACGGCAATCTCCCCGATGTTAGGGGGTATGGCAAAGTTATGCTCGTAGCAGGAGGTAGCGGTGCGAGCTTCACGGTTGGTGCGGCCCTCGACATGCTAAAGAAACTGGATGTGAATGCGGAGGTCGATATCGAATTTGTTTGGATGATTAGGAACCACAGTGAGTGTGATTGTGGACATTTGTCGGCTCCAAAGAAATTGACCAAGTGCGCAGCGTACCTTGCCTGGGTTTCCGAACACCTCGAAACTCTACACCATGACCGTCGCGTCTCTACCAAGATCTATGTAACACGTGCTTCAGCAGCCGATGTTGTTCCCCAGAGACAACCTTCGTCTTCCCGCTCAACTTCAAGCAGCGCTTACGTCGAACCTGACATAGAAAAGGATATCATCCCGGACCTCAACGCTGCCAGATCATCGCTTGACACCAAGAGACACAAAATCCCTCCACCCATCTCACCCACGGAAAGCCTTCCCCCAGGCGGCACCACTGTTTACCTTGGAAGACCGGATGTTGCCTCGCTTATAAAAGAACTTATAGAGAGCACACCATCTTGTAAGCGTGTGTTGGTAATGGGCTGTGGGCCGAAAACGCTCATGTCGACCGTCCAGAACGCGACATCTGATTGCATTATGGACAACGGAGCAGGTGTCGAATTGCATTTGGAGCAATTTGGGTGGTGAGGCCAGTGTCAAGCATTATTCTTCATGTTGCTACAGTGGAGTTCTTGGTTGGTTTCTATCACGGGTTAGGGCAGTACCTTAACGAGGGAAACAATGATATCGAGATTGACGATCAACAAAACGTCGTAAGAAGAGTTCATGACTTTAGCAAAATTCAAGCAGTTCAGCCCATGGGCTTTCAATCGTATTGAATATCGTCTTAGACGTCGGTGTATAAGTATATAACCGTGAAAAAACATATACCGTATATAAAAGTATGTACCAATGTCCACCCAGAATAAGGACATGTTGGGTATATAGCATCCGAAAAAACAATTCATTCGTCATTGATCCAACCCGACGCCTCCCTTTTCGCTATTTCATGAATCCAACAGGTCCGAAAGGTATCATTGGTAATGCAAAAGCAGACAAAATGAACAGAAAGAATCATCAACATTAATCATGGCGCCGCATTATCGCGACTATCCTCGCATTGCTGTACCGAGGGCTGTGAAGAGCGACGCCGGGAGCTGAGGAACTTGGCACCTATGACCTTGGTGCCTTGGGATACCTTGTCCAAGAAACCTTGAGATCTCCTCTTGGCGGTGCTTCCTCGACGCACCCGGTCCGCGATGGCTGTCTCCATGGGCGATGGCATCTCCTCATCATGCTGCCTGAGGGCATCGCGCACTGCGGGACAAGGATCGACGAATTGCTTCGCGTCGCTGACGAACTGGAGAAAGACCGAGTATGACATGCAGACGGCCTGGAGGACGATGACGACGATGAAAGCTGTCCTGACCGTGCCCCCGTGCTTGATGATGCCGTACATGACGAAGGGGAAGAATACGGGACCGGAGCTACCCATCGTGATAAAGGCTGCGGCACGCTTTGTGCGTCGCCCTTGGCCGCGAAGGCCAATGGCAAAGATAAGGGGGTAAATAGGGCCCTCAAAGAAGTAAAAGAGGACAATGGGGACGACCAGGAGGTTGGGGTTGGGCGGACGGATAACCACAGGGAGAAGAGCAAAGACGAAGCAGCCAGCAACGCAGGCGGTGAGGATGGTACGAGGTCGAGGGAAACGGGAGCGGTATACGGAGAGATATGCAAGGCCTGACGCCATGAACCGGGACACAGCAAATGCGGTATGCGCGATGAGGAGATAATCGGGTATTGAGAGAGCGATGCCGGGAGGTTTGTCGGGGTTAGGAGTATCGCTGGCACCGTGCGCGGCTTCCTCGCCGGTGTTTGGTGTATTAGGAAGAATGGATATCATGAGGCTGCGGAAGTAGATGCTGAAACACTCTTGGGCAGCAACGTATGTATACTGGGCGACGACAGCCAGGACCAGGCTCCAGGTTCGTAGCTGCAGACCGCCTCTCTTCTTCTGAGGATCCATGGGCAGATGCTTGGCAGACTGCTCCAGCTCACGGTCACTCACTTCGGGGAGGGGCATGTAGTAGAAGAAGAGGCCCAGAGCAACGCAAAGTAGTGTGATGCCCAGATACGTCCACTGAACGTTGATGAGGGTCATGCTAGTTGCGTTGTTCTGCTCAACGATGCCCTTGAAGAAGACCTTTTGGGCAAGGAGGCCACTGAGGACACTGCCGATGCCTTGGATACCCTGGGCCATGAGCACACGGGATTCGCCATACTCAGGAGGGCCGCAAAGTATCAAGAATGCATTTGCGCCTACCTCGAGAATTGATAGACCAAAACCGACAACAAAGTTGCTGAGCATGAATCCAGCATATGATTGGGTAACCGCCGAGGGCCAAAAAATGACGGTGCCAATGCCGTAGAAGCAAAGGCCGACTATGAAAGTAACTTTGAAGCCACCAACGCTGTCGTGGCCGTTACCCTTGTGCCGTTTCGATCGGTTATGTTCGTCGCGCCGTAGGATCCATTCTCCCACTAGCAGGGGTCCGAAAAAGTAACCACCTCCAAAGTATATGGACGTCATGCCAAGGGTTTCAGCTGTGGTCATGTCGTCGACCGAGGCAATGACATTGTTCAGCGTGTTAAGCAGCCCATACGATATACCCCATAGCAGGAATAAGATGGAGACAATCGTGCAGTATTTGAAAGACTCCTTGTTGTTGCACTTGAGCATACTTTTGGGCCTCGCCATGTTGACGAAACCAAAGTAGACGCCCTCAACAGTTCCGGTAGAAGATGTCATGGTTGTCGACGTTTGGAACGTATTGTTGCTCTGCCGAGTGCGCTGTGGAGGACGGGTCGAGCCTGGTTCATCGAACGGGGTTGTTAGAAACTCCATAGCGCTCATAGGAGCGTTGGCATTGAGCGGAGCTTGCGCGCCGGTTTGCGCAACAGGAGGGGGCTGCTGAATGCTGGCGCGATGACCTGTTGAAGGCGAATCCGAATCGTTGGGCCCCTTTGGTATGCTGGCCCTGGTTCCATCAGAATCGTAGAGCATGGAAGGAAGCAACTTGAGAACCAGAGGCTTCAGCGTTGGTACGCAAGCGCACACCATTCCAACATTTACCTCAACAGCGCTCCACATAAGAGACCGTGAGGCATTCCAGGCGAAATCCGTCTGTCCGCCGAATCGCGATTGAGGGTCGGTAGTTGTGCTCGCAGGCGCTGTGATGGCTTGCTGCAGGTAATAAATTCGAACTACATCGACAACCGTAACAAATATTCCGACGGTGAAGGTGAGAACCAGGATCGTCTTTTGGCGAGAGGGAAGACGCATGCCAGTAAGGACGGGTATAGGTAGAGCGAGGATGGCCAGATCGGTGACGATGTTGACGGGCGAGGAACAGATGAACTCGGTAAGTAGTGGTATGCATCTTGCGCGTTCATCATAGTTCATATTCCAAGCGGCCTGAGTGGGACGGCATTGAAAGATGTTCATGAAGGTGAGAATGACGCCGGCAATGTTGACAACAGCGAGCGTCAACCAAGAGGCGAATCGAAGCACTCTTTGGGTATGCTTGGCCAATCGGAGGTAGAAGATGAGTACAGACGTTTTGGTGGCCATCAAGGCGGGATTGTACAATATGGAGAAGACGTATTCGCAGCGACGGAGAGCGGGTAAACGACCCATGTCGATATTCTCGTCGTGTTTTCCGAGGCCATTGTGTACACCAAAGCAGATGGTGAAGGAGAGGAAGAAGGCGATCAGCCACGCGAGTACCATTACGCGGTCGTCCCAGGTGATGTTCCTAACAATAAAGGTCCGCGAGACCATTCGCGCTGCGACAAAGACGGTGGCGAGGACGAGAGTGGCCGTGGTAACCGCAAAGACGGCGGGCCCGCGATCAGGAATGCCTCCATCGTCGGTGGAGGCCGAGTCGGACATGTCGAGGTCGGAGCTTGAAGAGACATGGACTCGTCACTCGTCGGAAGAGGGAGAGGGAGAGCGAGGATGAGGTCGAGGTCGAGACTGGCTGGATAGGTAAAGCTGGAGCCGTTGCTACCTGGTCGAGCGTGCCATATCTTCCAAGAGATTCGATTGTTCGATGGTTCGAGTACCGCGGTCCCAAGAATTGACGGCAACGCTGAGTCCAGCTATTCGGCAAAAGGCAATGGCGTTTTCGAGGCGAAGCCTATGCGACGTGCTGGTCAGATGGCGTGTGTTGGATGCTTGTTAATGAATTGCGGCGATTCCCGTCGTGATATCCGATGCCAAGCAGGCGACAAGACAAAAGAGAGGATGGTCTCGGCAAGAAGGAAAAGCAAAGAGCCAAGTGAAAAGCTTCCCGTCATGTCAGACGTTGTCTTGTCTGCAGTAATACTAATCGCCAAAGCAGCCCGGGGGCTTGGAGCGGTTGTGGGATGCGGCGCAAGCCCGCCAAAGGGAAAAAAACGGGGTGAGATTTTTTAGCGGCTCCCGCGGGTATCTCAGCCACCGACAGTGAGCTCGCCCCACCGGCATTCGGGAGGCTAAATGAGGTGTGGGTACTTTCTTTTTTTTTACAACGGCATTCCATAAAGGCACTTGATAATCAAACGGTGAGGGCTTGAGGGGAGACGAGAGTTTGGTAGAGTTTGGGCCACCCAATGAAGGACAGTACATTCAGTAGGTTCTATTGAGTCATCGGTTAGTGTCAGGTGACCTGAATTGTCAATAAGCCAATTCTGGGGTTAACTAAGCAGTCATTGGCTCGTTGATCTGGCTAGACTCGACTAGGAATATGGTTAACACTCAACAGTCCGGGGTGTGTGACCTGCATTGCACTGACACAGGAAAAACTCTTCAGGCAATGCCCAATCTCTCGTCTAAAATAATCCAGTCAGGGTCTTCGCTCAGCTCCAGCTCCAGCTCAAGCTCAGCTTGGATCCGGGTCGGTCGCCTAAAGAGGGGAACGATGGGCAAAGGGATGCTAAAATATCGCGCACGAGTCGATGAGACTGAGGGGGAAAATGACGCTGGCGGGTGATGAATGGTTTGACCATTGAACCTAACTAATACGTAGTCTACCCATTGGGGGGATTGATACACCATCGGATCGTCATCGTCAGCATCATCGTCAACACCATCACTCGCAGAACACCCGCTCCTCAGGACTTGGCTACGGTTCGAGTACGCATCGTCAATTGGACGCCATTCTAAGATATGCAAAGCCTCTGCCCTCTCACTCAACTACCCCTCCTTGGTTGATTCTCTCGTTTTGTCCTTACTGCGTGTTAATAACATCATACGTCATTCATGTCGAGTCTCTTGGACAGGGGTGTCACGACCACCCTCAGCGAAGGGGTCCTTTACCGATGTTGAATGCGAAATCGAAAACTGATCAAAATGCGACTTTTTGCCTCGGTTGCCTTTTTCTCCCATTCCCGCCCTTTTCGCTTCTCACCGCAAGAACAACATCCGACTAAAACAGAGCATCTGCAGCCGATATGCACGTCGGTCACGGGCCTGAACCGATAATTCCCGCGTGATACGGCCTCGACTGGTCTTAAAACGTCTTCATTCCTTGTGTAGACTGTGCCGAGTAGTAACAGCAGACCTTGTTCTTCCTCATCCACTGAGAAGTAACCACTGGGAGCGGTTTATGCCATGTCAGAGGCCAGCGAGTTTAGCTGCCACGTCAAGTCTCTTCCCAATTTACCAATGTCCACATTTTAACTCAGCTCGCTGTCTCTGTCTCATCTTCCTGCTGCAGTCAAGCCGAGGCACTTGTAACCGAGACAAATGCAGGGTCTTTTTCCACTATAGTAACATTCAAACCGCTCTTTGGTGTATTCAGCATTCACACAGATAACAACAAATAAACACACGGTAGCACGTGGGATAAGGCCTTCCTGCGTGATGATCTGGTAGAGATGCTTCCCCCAACCAATGTGAAGCCTTGAATAGGTTCATTAAGAGCCTCTGATTCACTAAGATCCGACGTGTGGCTTCAACCCTTGGTCCCGGTCAAGTCGGCGGTCGACACCTCCGGAACTTCGGTCCTCCCATCTCCGGTGTCTTATCTCCCATCACCAACGTCATCGCCGCTCATGGCGGCAGCAGTGGCGTTGAACACGTCATTCTGTCAACCAGTAAAACATCCACACCGCGCCTGGAAACCACGTTCCCCCTTCTGCCATGCTATTAGATTGAATTTGAGTATTCGGTGGCTTTATCACGCTCGTTTCTAGCTCGGTAGCCATGACTCCTCCGGTGCAGACCTCCGGCGCCGGCTCCGGCAGTGCCACACCGGGCCCGTCTTTTCACGACCTCCAAGACGCGCCGCTCACTACTGAAGAGACGCCGCTGCTTGCCGAATCTGGGTCGAGCTCAAGCTCACCGGTCCGGTCTATTGCACAGAAAGACAGCAATTCTCGTCATGTTGAGAGCACTCAGTCCAAAGTGCACATCCCACTCGCAAGAGGCATTGCTATAGGCCTGAGCTTATGGCTTCTCATCTTTTTAACAGGTATGAGACTGTTTAGCACATATATCGGTTTAGCTTTTAGTGCCAATCATCGCGTGCTAACAAGTTCTCAGCATGTAACATGTCTGGCATGACTCTGATTCAAGGTGCCATTGCGGCTCAACTTGGTTCGCATGGTTCATCTGCCATGTGGTTTACCAGCGCCTATCTCATCCCTATGTCTTCTCTAGCACCTGTAGCGGGTCGCCTAGCTACCATCTTTCCGCCTAGATCCCTCATTCTCCCTATTGCTGCTCTCATTGCTACAGGCGGACTGGTCTGCACTGTGTCAACTTCGTTTGGGGCGTTTGTCGCTGGAAGAGTTATCGCAGGCACAGGCGCTGCAGGAGTCTTGTCACTCGCTATTATCATCGGGCTAGAGCTGGCGAGTGAGAAGTCAAGGGGTCTTGTTCTAGGATTTATTAATGCGGGCTTTACCGCTGGCGTCTCCTTTGGGGCTATCGTCTTTGGGGGTTTGATGCCAGTCATTGGTTGGGTAAGTTGAAGGCTTCAAAGTTTTGAGGAAACAAAGAGACGGCTAACGAGTCCCAGAGGCCGTTGTTCTGGGGACAAATCCCCTTTGCCTTCGCCACGGGCTTGGGAGTGTTCATCAGCATACCGTATGAAGCGGAATCGCATGACACAAAGAGCTCTACTATGCAGAAGCTCGCGCGTATAGACTATCTTGGAGCAGGACTCTTGGTAAGCTCCTCACTCTTTCACTTACATGATGCAATGATCACTGACTCATACGCCAAGACTACGTCCATCGTTATGTTTCTCTACGCAATTGCAGACGAGATCCAGATCATACCATTATGTCTTGCACCCGTCATACTCCTTCTCTTTCTGGCAGTAGAGTACTACCTAGTCGCAGACCCCATCATTCCCGTCAAGGTCCTCTCCTCGCGAGGTATCCTATTCTCATGCTTTGCTCAACTAGGCCTCATGATCGCCCGCTGGAGTGTTCTGTTCTACGCACCTATCTTCATGCTCGCAGTCCGCGGCGCCTCTCCAGCAGCCGCAGGCTCTATCCTGATCCCGACGAACATAGGATTTGGCCTGGGCGGCATCCTTGTTGGCTGGCTTCATGTGCGCCGCAGTGGTGCGTTTTGGCTCCCGTCCGTCTCAGCCCTAGCCGTCTTCACCATCAGCACATACACGCTCTCCATCATCAGCACTACCAGTCTTCCTCTTGTTCTCTTCCTTTTTGTTGTGTTGGTTAATGGTCTTGCAACCGGCGGGGGTGTCAACTACACCCTTGCACATATCCTTCATCTAAGCCACGACGACACCCGCTATATCGCCACCAGCCTGCTCGGGACTTTTCGAGGTTCCGGGTCGAGCTTCGGCACCGCGGTTGCGGGCGGTATATTTTACCGATTGCTGAGGGGAAGTTTAGTGGCCGGGTTCCTGCAGCTGGATGGCGGTGAACACCTGAGCGATGATCGACAAAGATTGGTGTCCAACCTCGTCAATACGCCGGGGTTGGTACATGGCGGGGACTTGAGTCATGCAGAGCAGAACATTGCCATAGAGGGCTATGCTGGTGCGACTAGAGGCGTCTGGCAGGCCATGGCCACGTTAGGCGTCCTAGTTGTTATGTTTCAAGCTTTGACAGGAAAGACAGCGCCTGATGACACACGGGCAGTTGAGGCGGTGGACGAAGAAGCGGCAAGGGCTGTTGTGGCAGAGAACGAGGGCGTCGGCGAAACGTAAAAAGGGTGTCGGAGATACTAAAATAGAGTTTGACTTTGGTGTTTTGACGTTTGGTGTATTTATGGGTTTTGAGTCGTTTCGAACGGTTTTAGGCTTCGATTCATGACTCCGCGATCGACAAAACGTTGTCGTGTTTATAGACGTTACAGGCTCAAACTGATGATCCAAACTTGAGAAACATTGTTTGCTGCACGGCATTGACCAACAAAGCGTCTATGCAGTGTTGAGAAACATTTGATGTCTTGAAGTTGCCGTTTCTACAAACACGAGAGAGGGAAATGCGCAGTATTATACATATCAAACATGAAGGTTTCATAAGTGATGGATTGGTGCTAGGTATACCGTATACCCATGCGCATAGGGATTAAGCAAGCCAATGGAAGGTGCGAATGTGCATGAGCAGTGGCTTGCATACAGAGTACATGCACAATTCCAGGCACCTTCCCAATTTGCACTAGTTAGCCGAGGCTACAGCCTAATCTCGCTTTCGTGGTTTGTGGCTTGACGGGCCGACAACCCTTCTCGACCCAATCGCACACCCGCCACAGGCATCTTTGACACGTCCCAGGTCTCTAATCGTCCCGAGTCCCCTGCTCATCTTCCCAGATCCTGGCCCTGATCCTGGCAATGCAACACCGTTGGAGAGATCTTGCCGGCTGGCGCTAGTAGGGAAGCGTCACCATAAGCACCATAAGAACGATCTACTCTGCCCCTACGTACAAGGTACCTTTGCTGTTTACTATTCTAGTGCTATCTTGAGTGCTTAATTTGCAAAAATGAAGCGCTCCAATCCTAACTCCGAACTGCTTGTTTGGGGTTTACCACTTCTTCTGCCGGATATTCTCCCTACACAGCTATTGATCAACACTAAATGGAAACAGAGTTTATCAGGAATAGATATCTCGCGCTTCATCTCGCTTTGCTTCGCTTTTGCATTTTACAGTTGTCTTTCCATCCTAATGTACAGCGACTATGCTTTTTCCCCCCCAAAGTGTTTCATTCCTAGTTCGTTGTTTTTGCCGAGGATCCTGCCCTCATCAAACGTCCCTTGACCCAAACATACCTATGCGCCTGCAAATGCTGCAAATGTCCATTACGCCCCGATTCCAAAAAGTTGGTGAAGCTCTTCCCTGGGCCATATAGCCATAATTATAACCAAAATGCAAAGTCCTTCTCCAACCTTGACCTCGTACTTAAGAATTGACACTTGAATTGCCAAGAAAGAAGTCTAGGTCACCTCCATGTCCATTTTGAGTTCGGTTCTCGTTCTCGGCAAGTTGCTCCAGGAGAGCAAGAAACGGGTCCTTCTCCTCGCCCTGGCCCGTTCCACTACTGCCATTGTTGCTTCGAGCTCCAGGACTCGTTGCTGCCACTCTAGCCTGGTGGAGATGCATCTTGTTCTGATTATCGTCCCCATGCCATACGGCAGGGCTGCCAAACGCGTTTGTGGGCACTGTTCCAAACATTGCGTCGTACCCTCCGTTCGCCTCATTGATCATGCCTGGGCCCGTATTTGTGATGCTGGATCCAGATGCATAGCTGTAAGGGGGGCTGAATGGCGCAGCGCCCATGGGGTGCATATTATGAGACGAAACGGCATGTGACGTAGGTGACATGGTGAAACCCGCTGCCGCTGCAGCCGCAACTGCAGCATTGTTTGCAGATGCATCGTTCATGTGCTCATGCATAGCATAGATCTCATGGCTGTCATGATGAGCTGGAAGCGAGGTCGGCGTTGCAAGAAGGCCTGGTGATGAGTGTGGCATCCCGCCGGCGTATGAGAAGGACCGTCGAGCAGTACCTGGAGTAGGTAGGCCTGTGGCAGAAGGTGCAAGGCTCGAGATCACCTTCACATCAGGCCTTCTGCGATTTATAGGACCTGGTGGCGCCGTGTTCTTGCGCTTGAGACTGGGGCGTTGTGGCCCATCAATACTTCGTGGGGTATCCTCAGCGGCAGTAGGCCCGGCACCCATGTCGATCACGACATCTGAAAGGCGTAAATTGGCTGCATCGAAACTGAAAGATGGACCGCCAGGTCCTCCTATACTGGAATATCGGTCAAAAAAGTCCTCGCTATGGAATCCAGGTGTGTATCGCATGGAGCTGCGTGCCAGGGCCTTGACCAACTCTCTATGCGCATGGCTAATGTCCTGCAGCGTTTCGCGTTGGTGCTGTACTGTAGCCCAGGCATAGCGAAGTTCACTCAGGAATTGCATCTCGCGAGAGAAGAAGTCTGCTGCAGAGCTGAAGACGTTCACTTCGCCCTGGCTTCCTTGCTGGCTGTAGTGGGCTCCATGAACATGAACCGTGCCCGCCGTGCAGACACAATATCCGATAAATGCAGGCCAGTCAACGATTCCCGACTGTTTTCCAAGTTGGATCAGCTCCATAATGGCGTTTGCATGTAGAAAGCACATGTTGGTAGCTTCGATCTGCCATGATTGGTGCTGTCCTGCTTCGGCAAGCTCTGCTAGATCGATGGGGAGGAATGGTCGGTAAATGAGGCAGTGAATCAGATGGTATATGACTTTGCTGAGCAGAAGTATCGTCGAATCGGCTTGCCCGAACATTGCGCTAGGATTGGAAAAGACCTCTTCTGTTCCGGAGGCCCAAACATCAAGATCTTGGCGGATCTTGGAGATGGTCGAGAGAGTGTGCCAGGGGAAGTGGGAGTCACCTTTGACACCACCTGCAGCCAAGTATCGATTCGTGTTCCCGAGAACGCGTGAGATGTCGATGAGCATACCCATGCTTCCTTGAGGCTTTTTATCGCTACCTTGAAAGTATTGGAGATTCGAACCGGTTTGGAAGAATTCTCCCTCGACTGGTAGAGAGGAAGAGTTGGGAGACCAGGAAGGGAGGCGTAGCATAATGGTGTTGTCGCTAATCAAGCTTGGCCGCTTCGAGCCGGTTGCTTGAAATCGATCAAGCAGGTAGCAAGTCCAAAAGAGCCGGCGTCGCATCTCTCGTTCAACTGGTGTCATTCGGGCCTGTCCGTCAGTTTCTTTATGGATTTCAAGCGCCATAGCCATGCCGGTAGCACTCGCTGAGTCTTGTTAGCACAGTTTTTTTAAACACCAAGAGTCAGTACTTACTCATGAGCATATAGGCCTTCTTTCCCTTTCCTGTTGCAGTGAAGGCACTGACCAACAACAGAAGTGCTTGCAGTCCATCTATTGATGGTTCATCGGTATTGATCTCCCGTCTAGCCCGTGCCGCAAGATCCTCGCTGAGATTGGCGGCTGCTTGATACCCACTGGGGTCGGTAGTATGTCTAACAATGGTGAGCTTGGGGTCCGTGTCATCCAGGGGAAAACATACCTTGCTGCTACTGCAGAAATAGCAAAAGAAAGGAACTTTGGGAGTTGGTTGAGTTGAAGTCTTTGTCGTATAGATGATTCGTCGACGATGTAGTAAGGCTTGCCATGGAAACTGGCGAAGTAGATGTCAAGCAAGGCCTCGGCTTGGACCGATTGGGGAGGCAGGTCTCTAGGAGAGCGAGTCAGTCAGAAAGCTCAGGCAACAAAATGGCTATGGAACAAACCGAGCTACTGGGCTACGCGGAGAAAGTGACGCCGTATCCCCAGGAGAGGTGCGTGCATCTACTGCGAGCCGTTTGGCTACCGACTCGCCAGTTTCTGTAGCTTGAGAACCAGATTCAGAAGCCTCTCCCTTCCCGACTCCGGGCAAGTTTGATGTCGCGAGTGACACGTCGTCTTCTCCCTTCTCTCTCAACTTTGCCTCGAGCCCATCTACCCTTTTCAAGAGGGCTTCTAGTACGTCTGTCTTTGGTCCACGCTTCTTGGGTACAGCATCTACAACCGAGTTAGCATGTGCTGATAGGGTCCTGAGTCGGGCAGGGTGATGCTCTTGGAACTCATTCAAAAAGCATCTTTTAGGAATTGAGTCGTCACCTACCATATACACAGGGACATTGGAAAACCTGGCAAGCCTCGCAAGACGGTCGAAGTCGATTACATTTGATCTATAGCATTATCAGTCAGCAACGGAGCTCTTGAAAACTGGTAGCAAAGTCCTACCTTTCGCTTCCGGCAAGATTTGCAATTCATTGATTCCCGTGGTTCGTTGCTCATGCGACGAGTTGGAAGACGTTCAATGCCAACTTGAGGTCGGGAAATAGCCACAGGGTGGACTCCGGGCATGTGAGGAACGTTCATAGCGTCGTATATGGAAGTAGTCATCTGAGCTGGCGGTAACAAATGAAAACGAGTGAAAGCCGTGGAAAGTTGAGGTCGTGGTTCGCTAAGTCGGTATTTAATTGGATGATGCTTCAGAAAAGCTAACCTGTAGCAAAATGAAGGTAATGAGGCGGAAAGGAACAGAATGGTATGATGTAAATCTCGTGAAGTCAAACGAGATTAATCATCCCAAGCGGTAACTACCAGATTCGAGCAATCTTCAGTAGGTGTGGCTCGCAGTACTGAGATAGCCAGCAGGTTGAATTGCAAATAGAGAGGTAATATGCTAATAAGAGGTCCAGTAACATGAACAGAAATAAGAACGGAAATAGAAGGAGGAGATCGAGCCTAGAAGTAAGGTGAGGCCTTGTAGAAGATGGGACAGGCCCGGTAGTAGAATGACTTCGGAGGCCCAGAATTGCACGACTGGCCCGACCCGAACCCCAGTCGCCGGTCTCATTCTGGTTGTTGCCAATGTGGAGGTGGCTAGTGATAGGACCGGGGTGCGGGCATGAATGATGAGATAGATGGTGGTGTCGATGTTGGGATGGATCATGGTGGGGAAACGGAGCTCAAGATTGAAGTCCCTTTGTGGTGGACGGTGCTTCGAATGCTGACTCTACCCTGACAGGCATGGTATGGTTCCCGTAAACATGTAACCAGTACTAGCATACTCTTTTTGAGGCAGAGAGCGCATCTTGCTGGCGTCTGGACCAGCTATGCCATTGGAGCGCAGAGGGGATGTCGACTATGATGAATGGAGTATGGACACCCCCAACGGGGCTAAACCCCCAATGATGGTAACAACATAGTGTCATGGGCCCCCCAAAGCACCAAACCGGGGAACTGCACGCCCTGAAGCCGCTTGTTTTTCGTAGCATCACTGTACACTGAGGCATCTGTCGATCCTGTCTGGTTCTCCGGCTTCTGCTGATTGATGCTGGACAGGTGCGGGCATGTTGGCTGGGTCGAGGTTTGCGTACTCGGTCTCACTCGTCAGAATCCTTTCACTCTTGCCCTTACTCTCACTAGATGACCCTGAAAAGCGGATTCTATGCACCAGATTAGACGTCTCTTACCAGATTGACTAGGACTAGGACAATACATACGTCTTCATTTGTGCAAGGGACACCAAGCGATGCGGGTCCCAAGTTCCGCGACCAGAAACTCGGGCTCATATTAGCGAAAGTGGCAGGGACAAGGTCGACAGCGATTAGAATTTCATCTCACTGTTGTGTTCAATAGTTGGTAGCCTGCTTGACTTCTTGGTTCTGTAACCGCCAGAACGGCAAGGTGCCTCTCGTCATGGAACCGTATCAAGTTTACGGTTCCTAGTTTGCGAGCTTAAGCTCTGTATGTATCCCAAGTGCGAAACACGAGCAGAACTTTTGTTGCTCGTTGTCGACCTGGCTCGGGCGATGAGCTGAGGGCCGGACAGGGCCCTAGGGACTCTGATCAGAGCTGCAAGTCCAGATCAATGCCGGACCCAAGGCTACGGGTGAAGTGCACGAGGCGTCCGTCAGGTACCAAGTCCTTCAGGACAAGACAAGGTGCTAGGTATAACCATGTCGGTAAGGCGTGAACTGAGAGGCCGGGCGTGCGATACAGATAGTGATACGTACAAGGCTTCGGGAGCCTTCTATTGTGGGCTAGGCGAGGTATCTAGGTGAGGTGTCAAGGTGAGAAATGGATGGGAGCGGCTCAGACTTCCTTGCTCCTGCTTGTCATGTCGTAGCTAGCAGCGTTCTTTCCATCTTCATGGCTCCATGGCTCCTACAGTAGGGCAGGAGGTATTCATTTGACAGCGGTAGGAACAGAGTGGAGGCCGGGGCTCCTGTACCTACGTTAGTGGACACTTCGCTTAAGCATAGCGGGAACAGTATTGTTTGGGGCTTGAATGGGGCGCCAGGGGCATGTTAGGGGCCGAACGGACGACAAGCTGGGTGATTGCGATAGGTTGGCAGCTGCTTGTGCTTTTGTTTTTGGTGAGCCTGAAACTCTAGAGGGAGGATCTAAGAGATTCTGTCACAAACCAAACCTGGAACCGTATTCTTGTCATCGCTCATTTGACGTCTTGAGCATCGCACGACATAGCACATGGCACACGGCATCGCATTGCATTTGTTGCATTATACATACTGTGCCTGGCTACATGTACACGCAGATGCATGCAGCGTTTCAAAGACAAAAGAGGACAGACAGCTTGAATCTCTGCAAAAACAAGACACAATTATCTGCCTATATCCACGCCATTGTTCGATCAGAGGCCAACGCTAACAGCTGGGATGAACATCTGGCTTCTTTCTCGCCTCCGCTCATCTACTGCCAACTTGCAGACCGCTTGTCAAGATCCCGGCTACGCATCGTCCCATCTTTCGATGGCTGATGGCTGATGGTTGGATCCATCGATTAGTGCAACGTCCTGAGCAATATTACACTCTCCTAAGTTGCAGTGCACTCGCTCCCGTACGGGCTGCTACTGTACCATGACACTCTCAGCCCTGGCTTTGCTCGCCATATTCTAGAACCCTTCCGCTGAATATGACATGCTGCTGATGGATCGAGTACTCCTCTCATAGCCATGTTCATCTCCAAGTATTGCGTCTATCCCAGCTCCCGTTGATGGAGGCGAGATCTTCTCAAGCCCCTGACAACAAGCCCATCAGCAAGAACAAGCCTCTGCCTGTCTCCGGAGAAAGCAAGTCTGCCCCTGAGGTGGCTGATGGACCTGCCATTACCGAGCGGGAACTAGTTAAGCAGTTCCTCCGGATACACGGAGCAGAGTTCGGACATACATGGTCTTAGCTTTTAAGAGTCGGCCGAGCGACTAGCGGCGCCAGTCAGAATTAACGCTGCCTAAGCGCTATGCTTATTCAAAATCAATGGAAATCGGCGGTTCTTGCAGTTTTTCACCAGAGTCGTCACCTTGAACGTCAAGCCCTTACTATCCCTTTCTTCCGAGCGTTATTTCAGCGTTGAACTCTCGAAGCATGACGCGATAGATCCGACAACGCCCCACCCTGGCCGAGATGTCTTCAGGTTCTACTGTTCAATGGAGCCGAGAGTGGCTGTCGGTAGCAACTCTCGACGTTTCTTGCTTCAAAACTTACCAGGAAGGTTTAACATCGATGATGTCTCGCAGACCAGTATCGAAGTTGGTCGCATCCACAAGCGCACGACACTATCGCCAGAAAAGCAAAACAACGAAACATCGGACCTGCATGTATGTGGGGACATGCCGGCATCTGCTGCAGTCATAACTCATAAGGCTTGCATAGGGTGAGCTAGCCGGCGGTTCATCGTTCTCCATCTCGTCAATCAGCACTGGTACTTCAAGATTCTGATTCATCGGGCTTGAACCAGGGCTTACCTTGATTCACTTGCTGTGTTGGCGTTCTTCTAGTTCATGTTAATAAGCTGGATGGAGGTCATGATGAGACTAACATCCTAGCTAGTACGGATGTCGGCGCGTGGTATTCGTACACGCTTTCACTTTCTCATGATCGGGGTTTCTCACCCGATTTGGGTATTAAGCCCGCTCGGAATCCCTGGTGTTGTTCATGGGGTTTCCAGCACCCTTGTCAATCCACGTTGAAGTGGTTTTGCTTGTCTAGCTTGTCCTTGACCTGTCACACCAAGCCTCGCCTCGAGGCCCTGTCAAAGTAATCAACCTTCTACACTTAGGGTGTATCGTTCAATGCCGAGTCGATGCTTAAAGCATTGAAGCTGGCTAGATAGGCTAAACCCAACCAGTCCCCGGCTTGCGAAGTCTCCACCGCTGCCAGCCTAACGCCATGGTTTTCTAGAACTGCGTCTAGCAATGCCGGCCTCCATGCCCTTTTTCGACTGTCCCGGGTGTTGTCCTCCACTTTACCCCAGAGGCGCCCTCGATTCGTACCTGGTAACGATTGCCCTAGCTCTTCAAAACCGGCCTTACTGAGCTAACACACTCTCGAAAAGAACATGGGTTCTTTCGCCTAAATATGAAACCGGTCGCGTTGTTGGCTATGGTTCAACTTTTGGGATCATCTTCACTCCTCACTGGTGGCGAGAAGTCTGCTCTTCTTTGTGGTGCTGCTCTATTCCTTCTGGCCTCTGCGTCCTGATATTTTCCCCTGCCAAATATGGCGAACCATCTCCGATGACGGTTTGGATAGTTGCGCCTCACCTTTGCGTTTTTCCGTTTAGGAGCAGCAAGTTTCGTTTAGGAGCGAGAGAAAACAGCAGAACAAGAACATGCATCGCATCATATCTTGCCTCTGCGTGACTGACATCAATACTCACGGTGTGCCAATACATGTCCAGTCAAGAAACGACTCTGATCAGTATGGCTCCTGACATTTGCATCGCCTTGCAGCACTTGGCACATGGGTATGTGCCAGCATAGTACAGACCGGATGAAATGCCATGACATATCGGGCTTCAATACAGGGCATGCGCGGTGGGTGCCCTGACGTTGTCCATCCTGCAGTTCACGAAAATGATTTGACCTTGATAAGCTGGATGGGGCTTACCAATATCAGCCTTGCAAGAACGTACTTGCACGTTCGTGTCTAGCTTTGTCGCCACTGGCATTCCTTGCCCACGTTTGTGCAATAATAAACACGAATTTCAAGCATATACAGATCAGAAACTCACACGTAGTGGTCTTCTTCGCCGCCTCTAGGTGGAGGTACTCTAGCTCGCTTCGTACCAGAATCGAGCTGCCGCTGTCGGTATCGTTCAGCACGGCAGTTAGGGTTGCAGCCGCTTGGTTCGAGTAACGGTTGAGCTTTGGAGAAAAGTCTGGGCTTCAGGCTTCAGCCCTGGTCTAGCCCGGGGCCCTCTCCAGTCCTGCTCATCTTAAGGACTTGACCATCGTGAAGTTCTCGGCCTGGTAGTTACGGACATAATGCCCATGCTAGGATAAGGGTGTGCCTCTCACACGATCTCCTAGGCTACAGGCTAGCCACGATCGAAGTAGGCCGATCATGTACTTCATGATTGCCTGTAGGGCTAAGGGTATCCTTGGGTTCCTGGATTTCTGGGTTCCTAGAACTTGTTCCTGACCAAGACAGTTCGATCAGGGGCATGCAGGCATGAGTTGATTCGTCACCAGCTCTGTCTAAAAGACATGAAGAGGAGTGAACCGATACCCACTAAGAGGTCAACAACTACGGCTGCATATTCTGCGATACCGTTTTTCCCTAGGCGCTTACGCTCGCATTCGTGCCTCAGATGTATGTACCAGATCGTTTCCATCACATCCCCACCCGCCCCTTGAATCACCTTGATTTGATCTTGACCGTTTGGTCCGATTGCTGACTTCCACCTCCATGCCGGTAGTTTTCTTAGGAAACCGGGGCTTCGAGCCTTTAGACTCAGCCTGATACACCTTAACTTTGTTTTCTTTTTTACCGTGTTCCGCCGAGTCCCACTGTGGAGTGGTCTCCGCTTGCAAAGTGCAAACCATATGTGCGGGTTTGCAGTCCGGATGTCTTTCAATACAGCATTGGCACGTTTCCTATCTACAGACAGCTGCAGTATGAGTGACTTTGGCTCAAACTAGAGGGTCATCTCCATCATCGTGGCCATATGTGGCGAAGAAAACAAGGTCCTAGTAGTGGCCGCGCGTGAAGTATCACGGTTTGGCTGGAGCCCTGTCGAGACGCCTGCAAAGGTCCTCTCATCATCCGAACTCATCACATAACCCCGGGAAAGCATGGTGTCGTTTCGTTCATCCCATCTCTCATCTCATCAGCATACAAACTCGTACGGTTCAATAAACTGCTGCAAGTCATCCACCAGAGCTTTGCATGCACCCCTACTTCCTACTATGGGACCGAACAATGTGCAAGTTTTTGCCTTGCTGTTACCGCATCCAGATCTTTCTTCCAAGGACAAGAGATCCATCTTCCCGATTATGAGCCAGCGTTAGCTGCTTGATGGATTTGTACCGGCAGGTATACTACACTGCGGGTGTCGACTTCTTCTTACTGTCTGAAGTTGGTCAGTCTTCATATGGATGACGTCTTGGTTCCTCATCGGGGCTATAGTCCAGCTCTTTGCAAATCGGAGGGTCTCCTCAAGTGGGAAGATCAGTTCCTATTTGACCCCTGTTTGCGACTGAATATCCTTTATCTTCCGAATGTAAGATAAAATGTTTGAGCTATGGATATTACCTTTATTTCATCTTACCTTGTCTCATATCAGCGTTTGCAAATTTGTTCCACCCCTTGACAAATTTATATCTTCCGTTTATTGCCTAAAATTGTACAAAGCAATTCGTGTCTTGCACAGTCTGGGAGCATACAGATATTTACCGACATCGATAAGGAGGCAAGTAGCCACAGTCATGGGCCAGGGTAAACCCGCCCAACCAGATACCCTGAATTTCACACCGCGTCTAAACTCGTCTTACTCAGAGACTGGGCAATCCTTAACTGAAGATCATTGACAAGGGCTCACGGTAACCTTGCCAGACTACGGAAGCATCACATAGATATTGTTGCCATATGCTGAGTAAGTGATGATATCGCATGCGGAACATCAGGGTATCCAAACCGAATGAGGGAGGGTCGCTTTGCTTGTACAAACATACCTTGTCAAGGAGATGCCCAGCGGGAAGATGGGGATCTTCAGACTGTGGAAGGATTCACTCAAATGAACAGACAACAGCGTCAACGGTGGAGTCAAAGTGGTTTAAATTTCGTCATCAAGATGAGCTTCGGTCACCGAAAGTCTATGTAATAGTTAACTGACATATAGGTGATTTCCAACCCACTGGTTCTCGTATACAACCACAATCTACATATCACAGTCAATCTTGCAAGGGCCTGTCTATACTTAGATGCTTACTATGTATAGTCCACTGAAAAATGGGCGCCACAAATCCGGAAGGTTCATAAGGAGATAAGATGAACCTACGCGGTCTTATCTGTGGAGGCCGGTGGCCCTCGAAAATGGTTGCCGCAGCCGTTACAATAACAAGCCCACTCTCCATCATTCCCCTGTTCATCTTCACAGGGGTCTTCTGCACACCAGATCGACATCCGCCGCAATGTAACTTCGGTGACTTTTTCTCTCAAAAAAGTCAACGAAGCCGGGCTCACCCTGGGGCCTTCTTGCCCGAAACCATGCGGCGATAAGCCCGAGGTCGCCAAGAGTCTCTTTGTTGGCAAAGAACCACAGGGAATACCTAAGAGGTCTCAATGGTAGTGGGCGCTTGGCGCTGGGAACCTTTGGGGCGCATATACCGGGGACTGTCCCTGTTTCCTACCGGGTTTGGCCCTTGGTGGCGGCCTCGTGGATATCTTTAGCCTCTACCCCTAGACTGGGGGCCGCTACGGACACCCACCCAGTCTAGCCAGTCTGTTGTCGGTACTCCAATATCGGATGACCCCCGATAGTAGATGGATCTATCTCTGCAGGCGGCATGGTTGTTCTCCTTTTCCAGTGATCAAGCGAAATGCTTGTCGCTGGGAGTTGTGTTGATGGTCTTTGCAAGTCTTGTCCAGGTCCTTTCAAGCTCCATAGCGATGGCTTCCACTTGCGAGCCGGACAAAGCTATAGGGCACATTTTGTCCGACGAGCAACCGCAGGCTTTCCACCGTTGTGAATGCAGCTACATCGTCGGCTCCGTAAGCAGCGAACCCATTCTTTTCTGCGACCATCCCTGGGTCAGAACTCTTCCTTACAGCTCCGTCAGCTAGATCGAGGAAGACCTTCTTCATGTTCGTTATTCCTCTAGGTCCAACGCCTCCGAATGCCCGTAGCAACATGCCAACCAGGTGACTCTTTTCCGGGCCAAGAGCCGACACGATGACAAAAGGCGCGCTGTCGTCCTCCACCGATCGGACACGCTGAAGGCTTTCGAGGCTGATGAACGGTTCGATCGGAGGTGCGTTTCGAGCGAGAGCGGTAGGTGTACGGAAGCCGACTGTATAGATCTTGGAGATTTGAAGGGCTCTCATGGCAAAGAAAACGGGGGCCGCATCGTCTGAAGAAGAGGCCATCACAACAGCCGAGCGGCCGGAATAAGCAGAGGGTGCCAAGTCGCGTGTAAGTGTGCTAAGTATGCCCTTCCATCCTGCATTGTCAAAGACAAAAGAAGTCGCCGATCCCAGAACAGATTGGCTGTTGAGATCGACCGAGTCACTCTGCCGATGACGAGGACTCGATGGCATTGAACCTGGAGAAGATGACCTGGATGAAGTGCCAGACTGAACCACGATGGTATCTACAACTCCAATAACACGAGCAGCCTCTGTCAGGATTGGTCCGTTACCTCCATTTAATCCGGCGAAGAAGGGGCTGATCCTGGTTAATGTATGGTGTGGTAGGCCTGGGTTAAGATAGGCGCCTCCGAAATGCCTCTGGTTGCACCATGCCTCGATACTCCTTGGATTGTTGGGATGTCTCTCGACAACTGCGAATTGATGGGGAAGACCTAGTTCGTTGATACATTTTTCATAGAAAGGGGCCTGTGGCGTGGTATTTCGACATGATGTACTATTGATTCCATATATACGCTTTCTTGGTAGTTGACCCAGAAGAGACAAGGCGCCGTTAATCTCAGCCGCGCTCAATTGGCCAGGAGCAGCGATGAGAGGGAGAAGAGGGTGAGTGATAGGCGTGAAGACGGGGTTCAGAGTTCTTGAGAACTGGCCAACCTCACCCATGTTGACGGCGGAGAAGGGTGGCGCATTGGGATACTCGGCACGCATCTTGGAGCGGAAATACTCGAGCTCGAAGTTCTCGTTGTGTTCATTGATTATGGCGATCATCTTGATGATATCGGCGTATGGCATGGACCTTTGAAATACCTCCTGAGCGTACGCCGACGGCCATCGGAAGGTTCCTGAGAAGTCATGAAATGCTGACATGATGCGTGAGTTGCCTCGCTGCTCATACAGCTTCTTTCGGATCTCTTCAGGAAGCCAGAGTTCTACGTCGACGTATTCCACACCCCATTGAATCGCGCGGTAGAGGTATTCGTAGTATAGTTCGGGTCTGTCCATGGGAAACCTTCCGTTCTCTCTTATACATCGGGTGGTGAAGATGATGGGGAGTTCCGTTCGCTGGCGGAGAAGCATGACCTGTTTGCCGACATAGCTGAGGCTGGGGACTTCTGAGTAGCTCCCGTCGCTAAGAGGTTCCCGTAGCAAATCAACACGAATCTCAACCGCATCGGCGCCGACGGTCAGAATATCGATATTAGGCAGGGCCGCATGGACGTCCGGGAAGGTGGTGGAAATGAAGTAAGTTCTTGGCTTTGCCATGAGTGCATCATGATGGTTGATCTGGCCCAGGGTAAACGAGATAAACCTGGCCAAGTCGCGACGCAAGTATGGCGATTCGGTATAGAGAAATTCGTAGTCGCACTGAGCAGAGAGATGGATGTCGGGGGGCATCCCTAGATTCACACAGTGAGTATTTATGGCAACAACGAGATCCTGATTCCGCGCAGCAACATCTTCTTTTGCCTCGCTCGCTGCAACTCCCACAACAAACCCAGAATCCTCGGATGATACCTTGTCGAAACCATTACATATCCTACAGGGTGTTCCCAGGACCTCTGCGAAGACCGAGACGATATGCTCCTGCCCTGGTCCAAAAACGATAGCAACAATCCTGGTGTCTCCTCTTGCTAATGTGCTTCCAAAGGTACTCTCGTTGACCATGGCTGGACTCGAACTCGGCTGGTCGATGTGCATAGCGGTAGGGTCGGTAGAGCCATTCAAGGCAATGGACGGCGTCGGTGCGGGAAGCGGCTCCGCTATCATGGATTGAACGGCGGCCATTTTGTGTGTTGTTTGTCGACGCGATAGATGTGTTCCACCTCTTGTTCCACCTCTTGTTCCGTTCTTGGTGCGCAAGATGCGCTGAAGCTATTCCCCAATGTCCTTCACCAATCCAACTACACCACCATTTAAATTAGACAGTTTTGATGCGCCGTAGATTCCGTGGATTTTGGGGGGGAGATTCTAGTCTGATGTCCGGAATCGGTTTCAGCATGCAGATGAAAATTTGGTCGTTGCGCGATGGTGTTTCGTATTCGTCGCGAGTGATTCGAGGCTGTCGCAGGGTGGGAAGGCTGGAATATTAATAAATATGGAAGTCGCGTGGGGTGTTCCAATTGCCGTCGCTGTTGCCGTTCCAGATGCAATTTAGGCAATAGTGATCTCTAGATTGGCTATTAAGATTGAACCACACAAGAACAAATCAGATCTTGTAGGAGTGGTGGTCGAGAGTGACAGCGACAGCGGCAGTGGCAGTGGCAGTGGCAGTGGTGTGTAGTGAGATAGGACCCCTGTGGGGACGGGATGGCTCTGAAGTATGGGGTAAAGTCGATTGCTGGGTAAGAAAGGGAGAGAGCGAGGTAGGAGTGATGGAGGAAAGCAGGTCTATACCTAAAAGCAGAACTGCTTCTCTTAGGGATACCTGATAATAAAGCCCAGCGCAGCAGAGGACAAAGCGACATAAAAGAGACGATCGAGTCGAGCAAGACACAGCAAGAGCCAGGAAAGTCGCTAAAGTGCCAAGTGATGAATATTTGACCGATGGTCGCGACTGGGATGGGGATGAGAATGTTTGAGCGATCCCTGGCGATATTATGGAGCTGACGAACTGCAAAACTACTGTACGGATAGCGCATCAATCAACCATCAGTGAGACGGGACTGGCTGAGACCGGGTTGTGGAGGCTCCACGGCTCCCCTGTCGTTGGTGGAAGGGAGAGAAACAGAGCGGACGGCGTAGGCGACGTAATAATTCCACCACCAGGCGAGGGTCTAGTCAACCCGATCTTATCTCACCACGTTATGTTATAGATGGCATATGCTAATGTTATGCTGTGACCATCTGCGATGTAAGATTTGGCTTAGACCTACATATCTTAATTCCCCCAGGCACGATATAATACTCGTGGTAACTAATGCCGGGATGATCAACTATTGTTCCAATATTCACCGTGGGGTTGTTTTTTCAACCAGAAACCAAAACCGCCTACCGTCATCCCTCGCTCCTTCATAGCATTTGCCAAGATCCCATCTTCTCATACAGAATAACAAACACATCATTCCTGCCACGGTAGCGGCCGGCCCTGGGTCACAAGAACAGACACTAGCGATATTATGCAGTGGGACGGATTATTTGGGGCCTCTCGTCTCTTCCTGACGATACCTTTCTTTTCTTTTTGCATGAGACGCGATTAGAGCAAATGCCACTTCAATAGGCAAACAGTCAAACGACAGGCGACAGGCGACAGGCGACAGGCAGTGGAAGCTTGATGGAGGTGGGGCAGGGTCGAAGCTCTGGACTTATTATTCTCCATGGCTCTTGATACATGGAATTAGCTGACGTTGGATTATCCGCCAATCACCCTTGACTTGTCCCCGCATTTCTTCGCTTTGCATGCTTTAACTTAGAATTCGGCGCGAGCCTTCGCGGTTGTTTCGAGCGGTCCCTGTTATTGCACTTTGTTTCAAACCATGCGATACTCTCAGGACGATAATGCCATCCAAGGGACAGGTTACATTCGAGGTAACGTTTATCTGCGCTCAGGGGGTCCAGCCTCTCCGAGAGCATCATAACTTAATGTCCAATCCTGGTGTGTTCAGCCAACATTGCCCACTTTGTTTACTAGAACTGGCGTGATATTCTGTCCTGCTGTGGTGGGATCTTCGTTTCGCTCCGGCGCATGGTCCGGCAGCATTTGTTGGAACGAGCAGTCAATGGACGGACACAGATGTTGCCGGTCGCTGCGTTACGTATTCGTCTCGGACGCAATCTCCGCAGTATGTTACGTTCCAGAGCTTTGTATGATCGTCCCTGTAGTTTGTTTATTTCACGGCACTTCAAGTATTGCTCGGCAGTAGATAACACACCCAATTTGGTCAAAGCACCGCATTGCACTGTTGGATCGTGTAACCACATCTTCTGTGTTTATTGGTCTATGTGTATAGTCCTGAGTCGTGTTGTTACAGGTTAGCGAGCAACATCTGCGACGCACAAAACATTGAATACATACATGTCTTTGGTCTCCCACTATAAGGATCTCTGTATCGGAACTCTATCTTTCCGGGGTCAGCGTCTGTTACAGATACATTACCTGCCATAAGGTCGTTACCCCATCGTGTTTCGTCATTCTGTAGGGTCTTCAGCCCCATATTCTTGACCCAGGCTGAAGCATGCCCCTTCCAACGGCTTGTCGACTCAGTTAGTCCACGAATGAGGTGTCGCCGAATTCTGTCTGTCTTGGCGAGCCAGCAACAAACTCGGTTCATTTTAGGGTAGTCTTTACCATCTGCTTGCCCATGCGCGTCTGGGCTCACACATACGGGGTCGTTGTCAGCGAGTTCCGTCCAATAACTAGCTGGGCAGTGACAAACAAGACTTGGCTCTAACTACTTGGCATCGAACAATGTACGTTGGTAAGACTGTCAGCGACAGTTTTACCGGAGAAGTCGATTGCTTTCCCTTTGTATTTTTCCACCTTTGGGGATTTAGAACAGCATCATGAACCAAAGTCATGAACTTTACTGTACATGATGGGGAAGTATTGCGATTTTGAATTTGAGTAGAAGCATCACTAACTCTCATCTCTAACATGCAGCCAACGTTTACCAGCCCGACCATCCTACCTTCCGGTGTCGATGACTCGAGCAAAATACCCCATGCCACCTCCGATTTCCGCCTTGGGATTGGCTAGATCCAACTTCCTTACCTTTTTTTTTCTCGCCTCATGATACGGAGTAGGACGGCACACTTACACGGCAGTCTTATACCACCAATCGCATCAGCCTTTTCCCGCATCTCTTGGCAGTCCGGTACGCTAACAGTGGGTAGAATAGGGAGAGCGGGTGAACCGTCAAGATCACAGTTGATGATATGATATGCCTGTTGTGTCTAGGTGAAAATTTTCTTTTCTTCCATCTCGGGACACGTGCCCATCGCTTTATACTTAACATTATCAGCTATCGACATCTTGAATGATCCGAATGCGTTGTCTTGTATTCTTGTATCATTGGAAGCTATTGATTAAACACAGTTTCGTCAAAGGCTGTTGTTGTCTGATTATGGCTTGCTCTTGAAGCCAATACCTAGTTACATTAGCTGCTGGAACTAAGGCACATGACCTCGCGCTCAGTTCGCGTCGGTATTCCACGATGCAACGCGCCAAGCTGGGTGATCTATTGAGCCATCAAATTTACGCGAGGTCGAACACTTGAATACTCAACATCATAGGTGCTGTAAGACGGGTCACTTAGCTCTGTTTCCGCTTCCAATTGGTCCAGGTATATAGCTGTTGCGACATAATGATTCGCCTGGTTCCAATTGGACGCGCCTTATAAAGCTCCAGTGAGGTATCACGACTACGCAATAGGGTTGAATCATGTTTCACGGTATGTATAGCCTTTCAGAGGTCGATAGGGTATCTTCAACCCTAGCTTTAGTGCAGCTATACTTGCCCTTCAATCCCTGTTTCTAGCGTCTTTGCGCTGTGTTTGTCAACTGCAAACACGTACATACGAACAAGCAATGGCATCCATCATGAAAACCCCCCTTGGCAAATATAATAACATACACCCAATACTGTCATCATACGACCAGCCTACAGCTTCCAATTGGCTCCATGATACAGCTTTATTGTCTAAGCAGTCCCTTAACACGGCCGTCTGCAGGGTAGCGTCAGTCAAACAAGCTTATATCATGAGAGCCTACCCCAGTCGAATACGTGCTATAGCTCAAGCACTCTCTCTCCTTGTTGCCGGTAGTAAGAATATAGACAAATTCGTCTCTGGTATGGTAGAGGGAACGATATAACATAATTCTTAGGTATGTTCCACATTGGGTTTACTTATTCTCATGTTTCAGGGATAATGATAACTGAAAGCTCAGCTCACACAAAAGGCAGGAGCTCCAAGCTCCAAGCTTCCGCCACCAGGCTCCAACGGATACCCAGGGTTAGCCAATCAAACGCGCCATGATCAATCGCTCAGCACCATGTCGCGTCATACCTTCCATAACTTACCACCCGGTCGTCGTTGCTGGGTCGGTCTCTTTTGATTGTCGCACCTGAGCTGAGATCGCATCTTCCGATCATTTTCATCCATCTCACAACAACCATCAATTCCATCATCCATCCAGCGAGTTACGGAGCCCTTTTCGCCTTCTCTTCCTTTACTCAATTGACTTCGTCTTTTCATTTATCGTACATTCTCACCCAAGTCGCAATGTCCGACCCTACAGAACAGACTGCGCCCGTCGTGGGAGAGATTGTCATGGCCAACAACGAGCTTCAGGTTCCAGCTGCAGAGAAGTCGGCCGAGGAGACTCTCGCTCCCGCTGATGGCGCCGCGAAAGTTACTGAACAACTAGAGTCTGCCACTATAACCCCCGCTGTCGGTACTCCCAACGTCGACACCCCCAACACCGATTACCTGATTGCGAACGACCAAGACCCCAACTCTAAGAAAGTTACTCTTGCCGACTTGTGCGCAAAGGGTGCTGCCTTATACGCCCACAAGAACTACGAGGAGGCCGCCGAGGTATTCTCCAGAGCCAGTATTCTCCAAGCTGAGATCAATGGCGAGACAGCACCCGAAAATGCTGAAATACTTTTCCACTATGGTCGCAGTCTTTTCAAGGTTGGTCAAAGCAAGAGTGACGTTCTTGGAGGTCCCGCCGTGTCCGAGAAAAAGAAGAGCACAGAGATCAAGGCAAAGAAGCCTGCCCAGACCGAGGCCGAGAAGGTGACACAGGAAGGTGTCGGCATTGTTGCCGAGCAAAAGGAAGGAGAGAAAAAGACAGAAGACATCAAGGGTGATAAGAAGCCCCTTTTCCAGTTCACTGGCGACGAGAACTTTGACGAGTCAGACGAGGAAGAGGTAAGAGCTTCTCCTGAACCGTGGTCGTTCATGGCATATGCTGACCCTACTCCAAGAATGCTGAAGGCGAAGAGGATGAGGAAGAGGAGGATGATCTGGCTAATGCCTTTGAGATTCTCGACCTTGCCCGAGTGTGCTACATGAAGCGACTCGAGGTACTTGAAAAGGAAGAGTCGGAAGAGAGCGGCAAGGGCAAGGAGGCTGCAGAGGGCGATTCGCCTACCATGCGGCACGTAAAGGAGCGCCTTGCTGACACTCACGATGCTCTCGCTGAAATCTCTCTCGAGAATGAACGGTATGCGCATTACTCAGTGGTATCCTCGCCTTGTCCTAACCCTAACACTTATGCAGATACCCCAATGCCATTGAAGATGGCCGGACTTCGCTCAAGTTCAAGATGGAGCTATACCCAGAGGAGTCAGAGATCATCGCTGAGGCCCATTTCAAGCTTTCACTGGCTCTGGAATTTTCTTCTGTGACTACGCCTGGTGATGATGGCGCGAATGCTAAGCGAGAAGACATGGACCAGGATCTGCGCGACGAGGCTGTCAAGGAGATGGAGCTGGCTATCAAGAGCTCCAAGCTTAAGCTCCAGAACAAGGAGGTCGAACTGGCTACCATGGCTTCTCCTGAGGACAACGAACTGGCGCGAAAGTCCATTCAAGAAATGAAGGAACTCATCGGTGACATGGAGCAACGGGTAAGCTCTCTTGTATCTTGATCCTGTTAGGATCATTGTGCGTTTCCTTACTGACTTTGTTCTTATTAGCTTGTCGACCTGCGTAATGACCCTATTGACGCAAAGGATATCTTGGGTGCTGATGCTGGACCCATTGGTGGTATTCTTGGTGCTGCCATCGGCGAGTCTGCTGCCGAGACAAAGGCTCGCGTTGATGAGGCCAAGAAGACTGCCACCGATCTCAGCGGCCTAGTCCGCAAGAAGAACAAGGACGAATCTACTGCAGGATCCGAAGCTGAAGCTAATGGCAAGCGCAAGGCAGATGAATCAGCTGATGATACCGAGGCTAAGAAGGCCAAGGTCGACGGTTAGGAAGAGTAGTCAATTGTATCATTTGACTAGGATTACAGCGGGAAAAATCAAGGCGTTGGGGATATTGATCATCTCACAAGATGATCTGGTGATGGATTGTATTGGCAAGGGACAGAAAGGATCGAACTATAAAGCCGCCAAAAGTTACTGTGAATATGTGGCACAGGACTAAAACCACAACGACTGATGTACGATTAATAGGGGGTTTGATTTGACATAATGGACAATGTTCTGAAAGGAGCGATGCATACATAATTGATGAGTGAAGAAAGGAACCGCATCATATACATAAATCACCAGAAGGGATTAGAAACCCAGATTGACATGCATCAAACACGAAAGTGCGTTTCTATTACGAATCGCTCGCAAGCCATGCAAACACCCCTTCGTTACTTTTGACACCCTATGCCCAAGCCAAACAGAAAAAAGAAACAACATCTCTCCCTCTCCCACTTCCACCTCGCCAGGCACTACTACAGCTTGTAATTGCCACTCGAAGCAAGCTTGACACTCTTCGCCTTCTTGCCGTCCACGTCGGTGATCTCTCCCTTGCGGTTGATGACCTTGACGCCGCCCTTCTTGAGGTCGGCGATGGTGTCGCGCTGCATCTTGGCCCGCTTGCTGACAACCTTGTCGCCGTCGACACCACCCGCCTTGCGCACGCGCTCCTTCTCGCGGCGGCGGCGGCGGGACTTGTCCTCGCGCGACATCTCCTGGCGCGCGACAGGCAGACCGGCCTTGGTGACGACCTCGCCGCGGGCAGCGTTCTCGGTGGCTCCGGCCTTGTAGATTTCCTGGGGAGCCATGCGGCTGCTCTCGCCGGTAACGCCCTGGGCCGTTGTGGGCTGAGCGTCCTCCATCGCGATGGTGGCGACGTCGGCGACAACGGATAGTGAGGGAGCTGTGGGCTTGGGCTTGTAATGCCATGAGCTGAGGGAATCGAGACGAGCGCAGACATCCTTCCACATTGCCTCGACCTCCTTCTCCTCGCGCTGAAGCTTCTCGTCCGACTGGTTGACGTAGGTATCCGGGTTTGTGTTCTTGACGTGCTCCTCCTCGTAGATCTCTGCCAGGCCCTTCGTAGCCTTGGTGTCTTCGAGTTCAACGAGTCCACGGCGTGTGCCTGCAGCCGCGCCCTCTGTATCGGGCCGGCGCTTGATGACCTCGTCAAATTCCTGGGCGAGGATACGACGCTTGATGAGATCCTCAATGCTCTCGCTGATCTCAGGGGTGATGACAGGCACAGGCTTGCCGACGTGCTCAAAGTCAAGATCCTGCTCTAGCAGCGAGTTTGTAGGTCGGTCAACGGCAGTGGCTTCACCTGAGAGCGTCCACTCTCGCTTGGCGACAGAGGCGGCCTCTAGCTGGCGGATCTCCTCGGCAAGCTTGGCTTGTCTCCGCTCGTGAGCCGAGCGGCGTGACTTGGGGTCTCCGGCTGAGACATCGGAGAGGGCATCGTCAGAATCTTCTTGTTCTGACTCGTCGTCAAAGAGGTCCCTTCGGACATCGGCCATGGCCCTCTCAACGTCCTCATCATTTGGTTTTTGGGGCTGAAACTTGACAGACTTTCTGGGTTTATCGCCCTTAAACTTCTTGGCTGGTGGCGCAAAGAAGTCCTTGTAGTAGACCTCATTTGCATTCATGTCGTTGGCTTCATCGTCGATGGCCTCATCCATATCCATAGCCTCGTCCTCGCTGTCGCCTTCTGGGGCATCGAGAGCCATGTTGCCAAATGTAGGACCATCATCCTCATCGTCATCTTCGTCCTCTGAAGCGGGGTCTTGGGCGGCCTTTTTGGACTTTGAACCTGCCTTGGGGGCAGCCAGAGGATCGGCGTCCCAATTGATTTCCTCATCGTCGCTCGCTTGATCTGTGTAGGGGTCACCCTTTGCGTCCTGTTCCTCAAAATATTGTGATTGTCGGTTGAAGTCGTCGAGAGAGAAGAAGCCATCGTTGAGACCATCGGGATCCTCCTCATACTCCTCGACTGGTCCATCTTCTTGGTCCTCTTCCTCATCGTCTTCTTCGTAATCGTCTCTGCCTTCCTCGACCTCTTCTTCTTCGTCATCTTCCCAGTCGTCTTCTAGCCCATTCTCAAGTGCCTCATCTGCTGATATTTGTTCTTCGTCCTCCTCTCCAGAGACATCTTGGTCGCTGTCATCCTCGCCCTCGCCATCGGAATCCACCTCGAAGCCGTCTTCCCCGAATTCAAGCATCTTGGAGTCTGGTGCGCCAGCGCCGTTGGTGGCGATCTCCTTGCGCTCCTCCAGCTCAGCGAGTGCTTCCTCGGAGTACTTCAAGACACCACCAATGATCCTCTTGGCCTGCTGCCAAACCTGCCCTGTCTCGAATCCATCAATGTATACCTTGCGCATTTTCAGGACATCCTCGCTTCCAACAGCGCCCCTCTTGCGCTTGCGGTTCTCCTTTAATCTCTCCTGCTGCTCATCGCCGACTTGCGAGGCGAAGCCTTCGAGGGTGTGCTTGACAAGGTTGAGAGAATCGGTAGGGATCGAAGCGGTTGGTTGAAGAAAAGAATGGCGCTTGCCATCGGCGAGGCTTTCGAGGAGGGCCAAGACGTGGCTATTTGGGAGAGAATCGGGAGCAGCCATTGCGGGCGGCGCGGCAGTCAAGGTATGTGAGGTAGAGGTGAGCGATGGCGACGTCTGGACGGCCATGCTCTGGTGTGAGTTGATCAAGCAGAGCTGATTTGCACTGCTTTCTGACTGCGCGAGGCTGTGCTATGGCAGTAGCGTTGTGCGATTGTCGTGGAGTGTGATGACTTCAGTAAAGTTGAAGTTGAAGCTGAAGACGAGATGAGACTCGATAGCAGGAAAAAATTTGGGAGAGTCGGCCAGGCCCCGCGACGGATAAGTTTGGAGCGATTTGATTGGCCAATCATGCAGTGCCAAGAACGGCGATAAGAGATAAGCAACGAACCCTTTCCGCTGGAACGATTCAAGACTTGAAGCCCTTAAACTTGTAAATATAGAATAAGCATATCGTCCATGAAAACTCATTTTGACATATCAGAATCATTATTCATGTCAAGGTTGCACAGACCTTTTGGTGACAGCACTGATCGGTAGCTCAAAGACCCTGTGATAGTCCATCAGAGCCTAGACCATGTTGACAACAAGACTATCGACATGGCAAAGCCATCAGCCAAAGACACTATTGATCCCCCCCTGACGCTAGCATCCTATACCAGCAGCGAAAAGGCCTTGTGGCTACTGCTATTGCTGGTCAAAACTCACCGGGAAAACCAATAGATCAAAATAGTTCACTTCTGCTGCTTCTCGCTTGTTCCAAAGACACCAGAATGCCCCTACGCTGCCAGGATAACGGCTTGATGTCTAAACAAAAGGGGACGCGCAGCCGTCACAATGGTCATAAAATAGATAGCATAGCCACTGCGCTTTTTGCAGACTCGATATCGCTATGGTTAACTCAAGAGTGCTTGCTGCTGCACTGGCGGTATCAGTGTCGAGCTTCTGGGCTGTTGATGCTGGAAAGTGTAAGCCGCATTCCAACCACCCATCGCTTCTGTCCATCATCTCGGAGACTCATACATCAACTGCTACCTCATCTACGTCTATCGTCGATGTCTCCTCTTCAGCCCTATACTCGAGCTCTACCGGCCCTGTTGATGCTGTATCTACAGACCTGAGCGAGTCTTTCGAGTCTTCGTCGACGAGTTCGCACCAAACAGCCACTTCCAGTACAGTCTCTACCGAGTTAACAGTTTCTTCCCGCCTTGCTTCTCCTGATACATCGACTTCATTGGGCGGCTTTACTACGCCGTCCGACACTGCCACTATCTCAACTGAGGCACTGATATCCACTGACGCGACTACATCAACTGACACGACCATCGCAACTGTTATTAGTGTTCCAACCGACAGTGGTGCCTCGGCCGATATTAGTATTCCAACAGACAGTACTACTATAGTTGATACCACAGCAACCGCTGATATCACCACATCTACTGAACCAACTACGACCACTGCTTCAACCATATCGGCCCAGTCAACTTCAACGGAGCCTGTCACCTCGACCGTCACCACTGAGGCTTCTATAACAACTCTACTTACCACAGTATCTGCCCCTGGAACCACGCGGACCACAGAAAGTCTCTGGACTTCCACTACTGCAGCCTCATGCCCCGCTCTCTCAATCTCTCTCGAAGACCCCAGCTTCGAGGGAGATAACACTGGCGACGATAGATGGGACTACATGTTACAGTTGTCCGGTGTTGCCGTGCCTTTTCAACAAAAGAGCAGCACTTCTCAGGACGTGCCGCGTGCCCACACTGGCGACCAATTTGTGTAAGCGCACATCCCTTATATCCTGAATTATAGCTAACACTCCACAAGGCTCCTCAGCGGAGGAGCAGGCGCTACACTCTCCACCGACATGTGGAGGCCCATGTCTTTGGATCCCACCAAGAAGTATCAAGTATGGTTTACCTATGCTCCCATCTCAAGCCCCGATGAAGACTGGACCTTGAGTTTCATCATCGCCACCAGCCACTACGGCCATGTCTATCAAGAAACGTCCGTTGTCGAGAAGGGTTCTCCCTTTGTGTACAGAGAGCGCACTGCGATATTTCAAGGAGCGCTGGACGACCATTTATACGCCTTCATAAGAATCGATGCGTCGAATGCCGTTCGCTATGTTGCTGTTGACGACATCTACGTGGCTGAGTATGAACCCTCCTGCACTCTTCCAGCAGAGTACACCGACCCGTGCGGCGGTCTTCAAGGGTCTTTCAGCAGCACGTCTTACCAGACGATTTCCATGCTCCAAGGGACTGTGGAGATGTGCGCCCAGGCGTGCCTGACGGATGAGAGCTGCCTGACGTTCGGGTGGTACGTGACTCAATACAATAAGGCTTGTTATCTTTCGAAAATTCCCAAGGAGAATATGGGCATCACCAGGTCGACCGTGGAGGGAAGGGGAACCAGGTTCTATGATCGATCTTGTGGGCAGTGCACCGGACTCGATTGTTTGCCTTATTGATCGTCTCCCATGATGTGTAGATAGTTGCATATAGACAAGGGTTAAGAGACGCTGATACAGAGATAAGACTGAGCAAACACGAGATTACGAACCGCATACGTAGCTCAGCTTTATACGATTATATCCGGCTCAACAACTCTGCCACATAACATTTATATACTAGAGTAATTCAGACACAGGAAACCCTATCATAGCATGAGACATGTGCCCAACCAGTCTTGTCCCATTATATATACGTATAGTCTTAAGGACAACATCACTCCGGGCTAACCTTCAGGATTTAATACCCCGAGTTGTATTAGCTTGGCAGCCATTAAGAGCCAAGGGTCGAAGTAACGAAGAACTCGAAATCATGTATTTGCAGTATCGTATCAAAGCAAACACCAGCCTGACTAGCCCATCACATGTCCTGCCCATCATGTACTTCGTCACCATAACGTCAATTCGTTCGCCCCATCCGTATACCCATGCCTCCAGCGCCTACCATACTCTCACGCCATCCCAGCCAGGACCTTATTCATTGAGGTCTCTCATGATACACCCAGGCATAGCCATGGCAGGCGGTAATTTAAATAAAAGCTATCAGGCCAAACCCAGCAAGCTGGATATTGAAAAACAGTGTCCTTGAAAAGTTAACGTCCAACAAAAAAAGCAACGGAACCTGCAATCGTCTCCAGGAAGACAGCAGATTGAAGAGCGGACCCCGGAAACGCCTCATGTCGCGGAATCTTAGCCGCTCTCACCGACCAGAAGCCTACCCGGGCCTCACGCTTTCATACAAAGAAAATGACATATTGAAATGGGAAAAACCATGATGCAAGAACGTCCATAAACACAGAAGAGACGCAGTAGTCGTGTGTGCTGCTTAACATCCCCCGTCTCGATTCGTTGGGATCGAGTATCCCTAGTGAAAATTAGGATAGTGTTGAATGTTGAAATAGTGCGAAGAAGGCAATTTCGAAAGGATTGTGGCCAGTATTTGGTTTCAAACCGAGAGCCATGTTTCAAGCAACCAGTTCCGAATCGTTGCTCGGATGAAGCTGGCTCTAAATCTCCATCCGACCTGCGATATCTTCGCTCATGAATCTGTCAGGACTCCTGTCGAGCATATCCATATCGTCGATATCATCGTCAAACTCCTCGTCTGAATAGGCTACGAGATCCCCGTCTTCTCCACGGTTCCAATAGAGGCCGTCGTCGTTGAGCTCATCGTCATCTTCGTTATACGGCACCAACTCAGCATCTTGGTCACCGAGCCAGTAGTTGGCGCGCTTTTGTGCGCCAGCTGACCGGATTTCTTGTTGGTTGCTGTGGTTCCTTGCAAGATTTGTGGGCCGGAGAGTTGGACTGTGTGATGAAATGACCGGTACAACGCGGACATAAAGGTAGGCAACTCGCTTCAACGCGCGGTTGAAGAAAAAATAATGTGAAGCCCAAATTGCACTCTCGTCTTCTTCAAAAGGGTCGTTGTCGGGATGGTAGCTGAATATGGTACATTCGTTGAGTTGCATCTCCTTGTCGATCAATGACCAACATTGGGGGCCCCAGATGGAACTTGCCTCGCTGCCCAAGGACGATCCGAGAGATTTAGGCTCAAAGTTTGGCCTAACGTTCTGTAGGATGGAATCGAGGTTGACCATAACGCGACGCAGGTTTCGCTCACGCTTGAAGTCGTTGGGTCGGAGAACATGGGAGAAGTCGTAGTGTGGATGGCTCGCATTCAGCGTCGCGATAAGATATGCAAAGGTCTTGCGACTTGAGAGTTCTGACAAGGGACCGAAAGCACTTGAGTGTGAAAATAGCTGCATGCTTGGTGATGTAGCCAGCATGTGCGCGCGCTCAGGTGGCGAGAGGCTCGCACCTAGCTTGAGCAGAGCTTCATGTTGCGAGTTGAGGTCGTTATCGATATTTTTGTAAAGCTTCTTATCGGAACCTGTCGATTTGGTTGTGTAGAGATCGCATCCGCCGGTAACGTTACAGTCGGGTGTATTGAAGTTGAGTGCACTCGTCACCGCTTCGAAGTCCTGTACCGGTAGATACTGTAATGCGCGAGTTAGCATGCGATGGAAGCGGATAATCGTCGCAGGCCCAAGAAGTCGCCTACCTTCATCTTGAAGGTTGAGAAGCGTTAGGGTGCTGAAGTTGCGATGGAGATGCCGTGGTGGTGATGCGCTGAGCCGTAAATGCGTGATGCGACTGACTGGTTGAGTGAGCAGTCAAAGGAACAGATTGCGTCAGCGTGGAGTTTTGGTGGGCCGCCGTCGGAAGGTGACAGTTGTCGCGATACGGAGAGAAATGCGACAGGTTTGCGAGGGTCGAAGTTGTGAAATAGATTATTGATATAGCTCGCGGGTGGGGGAAAAGGCGACAACAGTGGGCGTTGTTGGTTGAAGAGAAGGGGAATGAGGGTGAGGGTGAATGATAGTGGGTGTGGATGAGGACAAGGAAGGAAGTCGGGGGTTAAAGATCCCCGGAGCCTGGTGCGATTCGGGAGGGGTCGCGGTCAGGAACTTGGAGGCGGTGCAGCCGGAAGGACCCTGTGAATCTCAGAAAGATCGGAGATAAAAAAGGAGATTGGAGTGAGTCCAATTCAATGGTGGTATGTACCAGACGCAGGGACCGTTCAAGATTGGACAGGAGATTGCCGGTGATGAAAGGGGAAAGTGATTGATGTCGAGATAAGCATGTAATGTTCACATATCAAGACCAAGGAAACACAAGAGCGGTACGGAGTAAGTGGGTGACAAATGGGGGCGGCAATTGAATGCATGAATGAATGGACGGATGGAATGGAATGGATTTGCCCGGCTTCGGGATGGGCTGTCGCCGTCTGAGGTCAGCGGATGGACCGTCAGTAGCTTTTGTCTTTCGGTTGCGTACGTTAGTAGCGGTTGTTGAGTTGAATTGCGTTGCGTTGCGTCGCACTGTTGTTGTCTAACAAGGACGCGGAAGCCCACTCAAACCTGGTGTGATCGGTCCATGGTCTGGGCTGAGCTGAGCTGTAGCCCGGCGCCGGTCCCGGCCAATCTTGAGAAGTCCGGGGATCACGCCAGCTTTCGGTACTGTCAGAAACCCCTGTCAGGCTCATGGTTCATTTTCTTGGCTCTCATGAGACAAGACACAGAGCTCGAGACACCGATTGATTAGTTGTTCATCAGTGTAAACTTACAACCCAATCAATTCACCCATGTTCTCAATGACGATCTGACGGTTCAAGTGAAGGAAGATCTGGATGTGTAAGTTTGGGCCACTGCTATAGGGCGCCATCTCCCCACGATTGACCAACGGCAGCGAATGAGACTCTGCCCCGAAACCACGCGCTTCGGTCGAGCGCTATCATCGCATGGCTCATCACATCCGAGCAATGCATCGGGCCCATCTTTCAGTCATGATCTAACGTCAGTTTCGAATTGGAAAAGGAATACAGGCAAATGAGATCAATCGCTTTCTCTTGATTCTGGTTGTGGGGTGGAGGTGTTGCGACGGAGCAATGCGGTTGGGTTCGGGTTCGTTGAGCGCGAGAGGGAATCAAACGTGCCAGGCTCAAGCGTCTTCAGTGGCATGCAACGTCCGGTAATCATCATTGCTGCACTTCTCTGGCATCAGCGTTCAAGGCTCACTGTCCTTTCACTGCTTCCTCGATGCTCGACTCATGAAGGGCCGAAGCCTGAGCAACGTCCCTCTGCGCTGCCCGCGCCGCTGTCGCAACACCATCGCCCTTGGGCCTCATCTCTTGATATGAAAGAAGGTGGTTTTCCACCGTCAAAGATCTACAAAACAAGGCCATATTGGCCGGACTCCCAAAACACCATCTGCGCCGGTTCCCACGATGTAAACATGCGTGTCCTCTCTTCCCATCGAAGAGATGCTCAGCCGCCCGAGACTTTCACCTTACAAAATCCCTGTCTCCTTCAGAGATCCTATTATTCGCTCGTCGGCCTGTTGATCCAGAGTTAATCCTCAGCCAGTCAATATACTGCAGCTTGTATGAAAGCGCGTTTGTTATGGTGTTAATTGGTCGCTCGATCCCATGTATCGTAGGGAGATGTAGAATTGGTGCCGGGCAGCAATTAGGAGGCCTTCGAGGAGGTTTTACATGATCTTTGTAACTTCGTCCTCGACCTTGTTGAAAGATTGGCGTCAGCTGTAATGCGGCGATGTTGGGTAGATGGGTGTAGGTTGCCGGGCCATCACAAAAATTCACGTTTATCAAGCTGGTCATAACTTACCTCCATGTCTTCAAGAGAGTCTTGCTGACCGATGCAGCGTAGGATATTCTTTTTGCTAGTTTCCTGTAGCTCGCCCGCGAGAAGGATTTCGTCGAGAATGTAGTACGCCTTGGTGAATGAGAAGATGATGTCGAGCTCGCAAACGTTTCCGTAGTACTTGTCCATCTGTTCAACGTATCGGTGGATAATTTCAAGGGTAATCAACTCGTTGTCTTCTGATGAGCAACCGGCGATGAAGAAAAGCGAGGCATATCGGCGGTAGACGATCTTGGTATCTGTCCTGGGAGTCAGCCTAAACTCATCCAAACAAAGGGGTTAGGGAAGCTGACCTTTATATTCGAGAAAGTTGCACATGCGCGTTCTACGAGCGAGCACAAGCTGAGATACATCCTTGACGATCTTGGCCTTGTCTTTTGGGGAGAGCGTTGTGAACCATTTAGCAAGGCGCTGTCATGACTAGTCAGTGGTGATTGGAGCTGGGCATGTGAGCAACTGAACGCACCACTTTGCCCTGACGGGATAGGAGAATGAGGTAACTGTATAGTTAAGCCTTCGTCAGCGGGCGGAAGTAATCGAGAAGCCACGGAAAATCATACTGGATCGCCATGGTAGTCTATTGGGCCTGCTTGGAGGCGTGCAGTAGAAGGCAGGGACAGGTTTCGAGAGATGACGGAGGATGCAATTCTGGCTTCAAGGTGGACACGGAAGCAATTTGGGCGGGTTGGTGACGAGCGAGCTTCAGGTTAGGTTGGGTCCAATGGGTGAAGTGGCCTAGGCTCCAGCCAATCCATCAGGCACCAGGTCCAAACACTGACTAGCGCCATATCAGTGGAAAGCTACTGTATAAGGAATCCGGGTATTTTCGTGAATTATAAAGTCGAGGTTGAGAGAATTATTGAAATTTTGATTAAAGGTATTGGAGCTTGGGCGTAAGGTTTATAATTGTAAAGATATACCAATCTGGCTTGGCAGGAACGGGAATGGTTATTCTGTATTTTTCACGAACCACGAGGCCTAGGCTGTGACTGAAACAAACTACAGACTTTGGAGGTCTTCAATCTAAACGCGAACTCTTGCTTGATGGTGGTCTCGAGTTAAGCTCATTAAGCCAGAACTAACAGTCATTTGATAAACACGAGTGTGCCTCAACAATTCAGTAACCATGGCATTCACCCAGCAAAAGAATCGCCGATCTTGATGTGCAAGAAACGGTAAATTGTTAGTGGGCGCTTCGGCATAAATTGGTTGACCATCTCCTGTCAAGCACCAAACCTATCGTCATCAGACTCTCATATCCGTCAATGGTTGGACATGCGTGCGTAGTATTGCAGTCATGACAAACGTCAATAGATGAACATACCGGACAAACGAGCGACAATCGTCAAAAAGTCGCTTGTTAACCTTTGTCCAACAAGTAAACATTACTAATCCATCTATTTACCCCACGCAATCGACAGCACCGGGGACGCCTTGTGATAGACTTGCTGGCGTCTCCGAGTTTACGCCTCGAAGACCCCGACGGTGAAATTTTCCCACCTGCTCTACTAAAAGCCTCGTCCTTGAACCATTATCCTCCGACCTTCTCCTCATCTTACTCGTGAACACCTACTATTATACTATCCTCGCGGGTTTACATCACACAATTTCACCATGACAAGACTTATTCTGTCCACGGCGTACGTTTTGTCTCATTCCTGTGCGGTTTTATGCTTACAAAACCCCTCTCGGTAGCAATGTCATGTTGGCCGGCCCCTCCATTATTCGTAAACCCGGAAACAGCAGATCCAACCTCGAACTCGTCAATTCTCTACGTGACAATATCGCTGAGGCTCAACGCGACTACGCGATCGATGCGAATGGAAGCAACGGCTTCACGAACGGCGATGCGCCCAACGACAAGCACACAGCTGTCGGGCTCTGGACCGAGCAACAGGGCGATGCGCTATATGTTCCTCGCATTAATTGGAACGCTGCGGGGCTACAAGAGGAAGCCAGCCAGTATGAGATCACCGTCAAGTTCTTTGTTCTCCCGGGCATGTCTGTCGCCGCTCGAGAGCAACATGTGAAGGAGGCTCTTGACTTGGTCCGGAGAGAACTCGGCATCCAGACTATCGATATATTGATTGTGTCTTTCCCTGGCATTTCATTTGAAGGAACTTGTGAGTGGGAGGCAGACAAGACCAATGCCCAACAGGGCAACCTTGAGGAGGAGCTTGCGACTTGGAAGGTGTTTGAGGGCCTGCACAAGCAAGGGCTCGTGAAGCGTCTTGCTGTGGCCGAGTTCGGCAGCGAGAAACTGCGTGCTTTTATCAAGCGCACAAGTGTTCGACCCGTTATTGACCAGATCAACCTACGCAACTGCTGCGATGTTCCACCTCCGCTGAAAAAGCTAGCCGAAGACGAAGGCGTTGAATTGCATGTCCACAGCGACTGCACCGACATTCTCCCTCACGGCACTCTACGAGAACTCCTCAGCCACGGTCCGAGAGGCGCAGGCCTGCTCGCCGATCCCGCCAACAACGGCGCCGGCCTCACTGGAGAACTTGTTCCTGAATGGGTCGTGCGGTACACAGCTTTCGTACAGGATCGAGGCGTCATAGAGAACAAGGGCTATTTTGCTGGTGCGGAGCTCGTGGGACAATAGTGGAAGACTCTACCATGATCGCAAGAAAGGAAGAAAGTAAGAAGAGGAAGTGAAGACAACGAGGGGTTCCTGGTATGTTTGGATCTGGAAGTACACTTGATGGGATATGATGGCATCATTCATCTATTTGGGTTTTTGCAAAATAGCGAGCATCAGATACAAGGAGTTTAGACACTACGGTAGGGAAATTGGCTGCAAGACGGCTTTTCTGTTTTTGTTTATCCGAGCATGCTTCGCTTGCGGCCTCTCATCCGCACGTCTTCCAACTTCTTGAGCACAACATTGGCTTGCTTGAACGTCTGGCCATAGGCGTCGAGCACCTCTGAGAAGACACATTCTGCTCGAGGGTGCGTGCTACCAAAGGCTCTCTCCAGTACGTAGAGATCTACTGCCCGGTCCTCGTCTGATATACTCCCACTCGCAAGACCCAGATCGATAATGACCAGTTCCCCATGCAAGGGAGTCTCATTTTGTGGGTTGGCTGGGGGTTGCAACATCATGTTGCTTGTGGTCAAGTCACCATGAACAATGCCGACTTTGTGCATGTTGCCGATAGCAGTACCGATCCTGCGCATAAGATCTTTCAGCTCACCATCATCCTCGATTCCCTCTGTTCTATTTCCAAGACGCTCATTGATGCTCTTGCGGACGGGTCCTCCAGAGATCCATTCCAGCATCAACCACCCAGCAGCTTCATCCACGGCGTAGACAGCTGGGACGCGGACACCATCGCGACGACACTTTCCGAGAATGCGGGCCTCTGAAAGAATTCGGTGTTTGCTGAGTCGCTGGTCGAGAACCGGGTGTCGCCAGGGCTTGGGAGGGCGATACTTGAGAGCGCAGGGGATATCGGGTAATAGGTAAGTGGTTTTGTAGAGACGACCCTCGGCACCTTGTGTGATGAGGATTGGCGGGGTCGACGCGGGGTATTCGAGGATCTTGGGGAGGGGAAACTGATGCGCTTGCGCCGCGGGGTCAGCGGCCGCCGAGGCCGTAATTGTCGCCATGAGATTTGATTATTGTTGAGTGAGGAGGATGACGCTGGTAGCGGATGATGCAAAGATGGTATCAGTGGAGCAAGATCTGATAAGTCTGACGAGCTGCAAGACTGGCGCAGGTACAGGTACAGTACAGGGCATCGATGAAGCCAGTCGAGTGTAACAACCTCGGAGGTGACAAGGTGAGGGGGTGATAATTGGCACCACCTCAGGCGGCTTTTACTTCAACGGCCCGCGATGCGAGGGAGGTTTTTACTGGGTGCCAAACTAACAGCGGCGTTTCTAGGCTACACTATTTCAAGTTTATTCCGACAAATCCTAGTATCCCAACGCCAACATCAGCCAACGTCTCTTTTACCCCTCGATTTCGATCACAAGAAGTTATACAAGTCATGTTCATAACCCGAGTTACTTCTCAACAAAATTAATGTCTTACCTTTCCTTTCATCGTCCTCAAGCCCTAGACCTGATCCACTGGCCCTGCTTCTAACCCTAATTCCAGACCTGAGATCCATGCTACACTACTCAAATAAGCCTAGTGTAGCGTCCTGCAAGAATTGGTCGTATCCAACCGATGGTGATGCTCAACCTGTGTCCTGCAGATAAACCCACCGGGAACGCAATCCTGTCTACCAATGCAATGAAAAACCCGCTGGACGGTTCGGTAGCGCAGCATTAGACTGGCAATCTTGAGCAGGCTTATGGTGCATGCCATTAAACTATGACAACGACGAGTATTGATAGATGGTTACGTTCTGGAATGAACGGTACGCACGGGTGAGGCGTTTTATGTAAACCACCATCAGTCAGCATCACCAGATACACATGTCTTGGCCTTTTCTTCAACCCGGCCCTTCCGCTCTCGCCCTTCTCTACAGGCGAACCCCCCGCCTACCCGAGTCTGAGGGGCGATGTGTGTGCAAGCATCAGTCAGACAATTAATTGCAGTACAACGCCATCAATAAGTCCGCTGATCCCACTGGCCACTGGGCCATGTGATGACTGACTGCTATCGTTAGCTGCAGCTGCACCTGCAGGGGGCTTCTTTATCCCCAGCCATCCATATCTGCGCCAAGTGGCCCAGCACCATCGCTCGAACGCGAACGGATATGGAAGCTCGGCTTGTGTGAGCCTAGAAGCTGCTAACGTTCATAAGTACTACTACCTTACTTGGGTGCTTGCTTAGTAGGCTACGGAGTAGAGCGCACACAAACGTGGGTTGCGGTTGGGGTTGCGGTTGCAGACTTGCACTTGCAGTTGTTGGTTGCGCTTGTGCCTGCTCTTCGTCATCGCTCCTTCCCCTTGCCTTACCTGCATCTTGTGCGCCTCTTCCCCTTCCAGTTTCTCTCCCTTTTCCTTCTCCCACAAACACGTCAAAGACCATGCGCGATAGCTTCACCCTCCGCCTCGACTTGCCATCTAGACGCTCTGCTCAACCATGGCCGAGTCCAATCTGCTCCAGTGGACTATTATCCTCATTTTGATCGCTGTGGTTCTGTCCCTTACTGTCCTCGTCCAGATCGTCTCCTCTTATACAGCCGCATACCAAGCGGCGCCGCTCGAGATCGGAACATTTGTCGATACCGCCGATTTTTCCGTCCAAGAGAATGAGAGCTATGATCGCGACGTCGCCAAAGTACAGCGCCTGGATGATAGGATCCGCTTGACACGACTTCTAAGGGAGATTCAAAAGACGGGCGATGATTTGCGCGAGGACATCAATGGCATGGTATTTGAGGAAGACACCACGAAGCTAAGGACTACCGCCAGGCTGCTCTGGGCGTCAAAGCGATCGAGGTTGGAGGATCGGGTTCGTAGACTTGACATGCTACGCATGCGCTTTCTTGTTGTCTACATGGGCGTTGTCGCATCGCACACAAACACCACTACTCATGAGAAACATTCACTGCCTCCACCTCCAGCCCCTCTACCTAGGTCAAGGGATCTAGAAAAGTCGCCTGTTTTTAAGACTCCAACTCGTCCTGCTCTTCCCAAAGGCTTGATGGAGGGAATTCTCAATCGTCCTCCGTTACGCAGTTTGACCACCCAGGGTCTCGTTAATCACCCGGAGCCCAATTCCCAGCCCAGCCGTAAGGGCTGGGCGGGAGTCGTCCAGGAACTGCAGAAATCGCCCCGTATGCATCAACGGCACGCCTCGATTGAGCGCTCAATGTCAAAGTCATACTCAAAATTGCCATGAGCTTCGAGCATCGGTTTGGTCATAGACTTCTTGGTTCTCTTTGCATTTTGGTTTCCGGTTACAGCGACACGGCATAACTCTTACAGGTTGTCTAATGCGACCATACGACATGGACATTACACATTACACGGCGTTCCTGGTGCGGCCTGGTGGCCTGGTGGCCACCAATATATTTACGAAACAGCATGGTCTGGTATGAAATCGGACGCTTCGCCATGACTATTAGAGGCAAAGTTGAATGAGAGATGATTAACGACGGGTTGGTTTGGTAAGGATGAGACCATGGGAGCATGAGGAGTTTGGTTCATTAATTTCATTTCACTTCTATACATGGGACGATACCCCCTCCTCCGTGGCCATAAGTCGCGGTGTTTCCTTTGGACGGCTGTTGAAGAAAAAAAGATTCTCTTTGGTTTGTTTTTTGGCTTACGAGTTTACTATTCATGATCATAGCAGGCCCTTCTTTTTTATTTCGTTACTATTCTTGGAAGCTATAAAGGACGCGGCCCTCTATCAATGACCAGGGACAGCTTCTGGACCAGTACCATTCCTCTCTCCAACTATAGCGTTGTTAGTTTTAGTTTGAGTGAATACAGGTTTCTGATCATTGGCTTACCATCAAGTGCCACCAAGAAACGGCTTACACAGTTGTAGCATGCGACCTGTTGGTGTTAGATCAGGTTTGATGAGCTTCCAGTACTGATATTGTCTTACCGTCGCTGTGATCTCAACAATCTCTTGTTCGTTGAAGAACTCTCGCAGACGGTCGAATGTCTCGTCCTTGACATGGACATTTCTCGTCATCTCATCCGTGAACAGCAGCACAGCCCATTGCTTCTCCGACAGCTCGGCAGGTCGTTCAGCAAGGGTGTCCTGCTTGATAGCCTCGAGTCCAGCCTCCGAAACACCGCCCTTGACAGCCAAAGGCGCGTGGTGTTTCCACTCGTACCATGCCTTGTTGCAGACAGCAACGCGGGAAATGGCAAGCTCGCGTAGATCGTCACTTATAGACGTCTTGGTGCGGACAGCGCCGAGGAACGAGTTCCAGCCGTCAGCAACATGAGGCGAATGAAGAAGAGCCAAGTCCAAGGACTGGAGAGGCCGAGGAGCACGACGCTCCTCTATACGCTTCACAATGGCGGCATGTTCCTCAGTTTTGGTCTCGGGAGGGTTAGGTACGTAAGGGATTCTCATGATGGTTGGATGTTCAGGGTAGGCCGGTTGGTGTAAGTCGTTGAGGTTAGAGAAGGACCAATAATGGTACAGCTGGATATGAATACTTAGAGTATGTGTTATAGAGCCAGTGATCGTGTAGTGGTAAATATGAGTGAAAGGATATTTAGGAAGGATCCAATACCTCTTCGTATCTGGATGGTTATATGTTCACCCGGACCTGCGCGGGGTCGGGTTTGAATCACAACTCCCGACTCCACTTCCCGAAAATCGGCGCCGAGAGACGGAGGTTAATTCCGGTTTATAGAATGTGTCATTCCGAAAGAAACGAGTTTTCGAAACCTGCAGGAAAGGAATATTTGAGATCAGCGTGAGGGGAGCTCTAGCTCACTTATATGAACCTACATACCTTATGTGGACTGTACGCCAGTTTGTAATGAGGAAAGCTCACAGAGCCAAACAGCCGAGGGCTTGTCATAATATCGAATTGGCTGTGGAGTACTACTAAATGGGTAGGTAGTCAACAAGAATATACCAGGGCAAAATGAATAAAGAAAACTGATGGTTCTCTCTCCAGCCTTCAACGGAGGTGAGCTTCTTGAACAATCTTCAAGTTTTTATCAAATCGCAAGGGAACAGCTTTGTGGCTTTAACAACAACTTCAGTATCATGTATCCGTGATCGGCACTTGCTAATCCATCGTCGTATTCGTTATCGACTTTTCTTACTATGTATATAGAGCAAGCTTGAAGTTGTCGAGACACTTTGAATATAGCACTTTAAGATCTCGACTTGGTTGCTCCACCAACTCGAACTGTTTGTTCACTGCTTCGTCCCTAAAACTTACACTCCGGATATGCGCAAGAAGCCAATAGAGGAGGGCGAGAGACCATGATGAATAAGAAAAATCGGAGCATAACTAAAAATAATATTATATGCATTAATTGTACTATTCAAATCTCCATCTCGGTAAGGCGACTTGATGCAAGCTTGGATCATCACCCAAGGAACGCGTTGCCCAAGATCACGTGACAGGGAACAACGACTCGGATCATTAACGCGACCTCACTTTTTCTCGCGTCGTCGCAACCTCTAGTCATCAGCTCTTCGCCTCTACAGCTTTATCCCGTCACCCTCGATCGCGCATCCATCAGCCACGATGGCCGAGATCAAGATTGACAGCAAGCTCTTCCAGGAGCGCATCTCACACTTTGTGACTGCCTGGAAGAATGACCTGCGCTCCAAGGATGGCCTCTTCAACGGCGCTCAATCCCTGATTGTGATGATGGGCAAGGTTGAAGAGATCCCCGAATTTCACAAAAACAACGCGATTCACGTATGCGACCCCCGAAAAGTCGAAAATTGGATGCGAGATGGATGCTTACAATATCATAGTTCTGGCTTCTTGGATACGAGTTTCCAACAACTCTCATGTTGTTCACGCTGGACACTCTGTTCATTCTCACAACGGCAAAGAAAGGTGCGCCCACGGAGTTTGTCGTTGCCTCGATGTGACCCATACTGACTGTATCCCAGCCAAGCATCTCGAACAGCTCAAAGGCGGCCGATTTCCGATCGAAGTGCTCGTGCGAGGCAAAGATGCTGCGGAGAACGAGAAGCTCTTTGTTAAGCTTACGGACAAGATCAAAGAGGCGGGAGTAAGTTGGCCGATATCCCGTATTTTGACATTTCTAACAAATGCGCTTGCAGAACAAAGTCGGCACCATTGCCAAAGACACCTCCCGAGGACCCTTCGTCGACGAGTGGAAGAAGCTGTTCGCCGATCAATGCAAGGACGTTTCCCAGGTCGATATTTCCACAGCTCTCTCCACCTACGCCTTTGCCGTCAAGGATGAGAGCGAACTCCGAGCGATGCGAACTGCCTCCAAGGCCTGTGTTGCCTTGATGACCCCTTACTTCCTCGACGAAATGTCCAACATCCTCGACGCCGAAAAGAAGGTCAAACACTCTTTACTGGCCGACAAGGTCGATAAGAAGCTGGACGATAACCAGTTTTGGAAGACTGTGGAACTCCCTAGCAAGGGCAAGCTTCCTTCCGACCTCGATCCCGCTCAGTTGGACTGGATTCTGGGACCATCGATTCAGAGTGGTGGCAAGTACGATCTTCGATTTGCGGCCGAGCCCAACGACGAGAATCTCCATGCCGGCATCATTATTGCCGCTATGGGTCTCCGATATAAATCTTATTGTTCGACCATTGCGCGAACTTACCTTGTCGACCCCAACAAGGCCCAAGAGAGCAGCTACAAGCTCCTTACTCTAATTCACAATACCATTATCAAGGAGATCCGTGATGGTATGACAGCAAAGGAGGTGTATGGCAGGGCCATCAGCATCATCAAGAGCAAGAAGCCCGAAATGGAGAAGCATTTCCTCAAGAACGTTGGCTGGGGTATTGGACTGGAGAACAAAGATCCTACTCTTATTCTCAACGCCAAGAACCAGAGAACTCTGAAGGATGGCATGACTCTTATCATCAACACTGGTTTCCAAGATATCGAGAATCCCAGCCCGCAGGACAAGAACAGCAAAGTATATGCGCTTGTTCTGACCGACACCATCCGAGTTACTTCCGCAGAGCCCGTGGTGTTCACATCTGAAGCGCCCACAAGTGCCGATGCCAACTCGTTCTTCTTCAAGGATGATGAAGAAGCCGAGCCTGCCCCGAAGAAGGAGAAGAAGGACTCGCGCGTTGGTGCCGTCGCTACCAAGAACATCACAAGCACAAGACTTCGCTCGGAGCGCACAACCCAAGTCGCTAATGACGACCTTGAGAAGAAGCGACGTGAGCATCAAAAGGAGCTTGCTGCCAAGAAGCAGAGGGAGGGCCTTGCCAGATTCTCGGAGTCTACAAGTGGCCAAAATGGTGGCGAGATCAAGAAGTTCAAGCGCTTCGAATCTTATAAGAGAGACAACCAGTTTCCCAACAAGATCAAGAACCTCGAAGTTGTTGTCGATATCAAGAACAACACAGTCGTGCTGCCGATCATGGGACGTCCTGTTCCTTTCCACATCAACACTATCAAGAACGCCAGCAAGAGTGACGAAGGTGAATGGTCCTTCCTGCGTATCAACTTCCTGTCTCCTGGTCAGGGTGTAGGTAGAAAGGATGACCAGCCATTCGAGGATGCTTCGGCACACTTTGTCCGAAGTTTGACTTTCCGATCATCTGATGGTGAGAGATACAATGAAATAGCAACTCAAATCTCCAACATGAAGCGCGATGTGGTCAAGAAGGAGCAGGAGAAGAAGGATATGGAAGACGTTGTTGAGCAGGATAAGCTTGTTGAGATAAGAAGTAAGTCACTAGTGAAGAAACCTCAGATCAGCCGATGCTAACCAAGATCTAGACCGACGACCAGCTGTGCTGGACAATGTGTATATTCGTCCTGCTATGGAAGGTAAGCGAGTGCCCGGAAAGGTTGAGATTCACCAGAACGGTATTCGATATATTTCACCTTTGAACGCACAACACAGAGTAGACATTCTGTTCTCCAACGTCAAGCATTTGTTCTTTCAACCCTGCCAACATGAGTTGATTGTCATCATTCACATTCATCTCAAAGACCCGATCATCGTCGGCAACAAGAAGAAGACAAAGGATGTTCAGTTCTACAGGGAAGCGACAGACATCCAGTTTGATGAGACGGGTAACCGTAAGCGAAAGTACCGATATGGCGATGAAGACGAGTTTGAGGCAGAGCAGGAGGAACGACGTCGGAGAGCTGATCTGGACCGACTGTTCCAAGGCTTTGCTCAGAAGATTGCCGAAGCTGGCAAGAACGAAGGTATCGAGGTTGACATGCCCATCCGTGAGCTTGGATTCCACGGTGTGCCATTCCGAAGCAACGTCTTCGTCCAGCCTACCACCGACTGCCTCATCCAGGTTGTTGAGCCCCCCTTCATGGTTATTACCATTGAGGAAGTTGAAATCGCCCATCTGGAACGTGTTCAGTTCGGCCTGAAGAACTTTGATATGGTCTTTGTCTTCAAGGACTTTACCCGACCGCCTTACCACGTCAACACAATTCCGGTCGAGTTCCTCGATCAAGTCAAGGACTATCTCGACTCCTCTGACATCGCCTACACTGAGGGTCCTCTCAACCTTAACTGGCCGACAATCATGAAGACTGTTACAGCAGACACCCATCAGTTCTTCGCTGATGGTGGCTGGTCCTTCCTGCAAGCTGACTCGGACGATGATGACGGCGAGGAGTCCGATCAGGAATCCGCTTTCGAAATGGACGAGGAAGAGTTTGATGAGGAGTCCGAGTCCAGTGATGAAGGCTCCGATTTTGGCAGCAATGCTAGTGACGACGACGATGAGGATGCCGAACTCGACAGCGAGGATGAAGGTGAAGACTGGGATGAGCTGGAGCGTAAGGCTAAGAAAAGAGACCGTGAGAGCGCCATGGAAGAGGAAGACCGAGGCGACAAGAAGAAGAAGCAGCGCAAGCGCTAAAAGGCGGCATCGTGACTGGGACAAGGCGATATTCTGGGGTGAGCACGAACTTCGGACGGGCAGAGGTTGGTTCGGTCGTTTCACCAATTGTACTAAAACACACAATTTTTTCTTTTTGGTTTCTGCGCTTTAGCTGTAGATTCTCGAGTCCCTTCGACGGGACGATATGGACGGGAGAGCAGCATCTCTACAATAGCTCTAGTAGCTCGGTGGTGAGCGGATTTAGACATAGTCTTCTCACTTCGATATCGAGATGATTTTAGGGGTTGGTAAGGGGCAGCTGTATTAGTCGGATTAAGACAACATAATTCATGATTTTGAGCAATTTTGACCATCATTGTTTGCAGAATGGGACCATTTTCTTTTAACAAGTGATAGTCAAGGCGTGCCGATACTATTCAGGTAGGTATCTGCTGCAAATACGTGGTCACATTCACGCTTTTCAAAGAATGTCTGTAGATAAATCAGTTCATTCTATCCTTAGTCCCAAGTTGCAACGCGCCCCAACTCCCTACCCATATAACGATACGTAAGAAGCACATAAAATCCTCGCTCTTTCTTGTTCCTATTTCCATCGTATTTTCAAGAAGGATAGGCAGGCAAGGGGCTCGTAAAACCGGCACCGCGTGTCCGTGGAAAGACCAATTTGATGTAAGCCTTGTGCACCTTTCGAATGGCAAAAGCAAAGCGACAGTCAGAGGCTGCAAAATGAGTAGTCGTACAGAAAAACAAGGAGCTACATGAGCGAGAAACGTGATAACCAAAGAACCAAACATAATCAGTGCACTTTCTCGAAGCATCTACCGGCCCACGCAGATTGCCACGTTCATAGCCCGAGTGGTACGCGTGTCCTAGACGGGCGTTGATGCCGCAGGGAGCAAAAGGTCGCCCACGGTACTAGGCGGAGATCTGAAAGATGCAAAGGACGGGCTTGCAGAAGTTCCGAGAAGAGCGTGGGAGTCATCGCGAGCTGCCTAAGCCTCGCCAGGACGAAGTTCGCGACCCGAAGCAGTGGCTGTGCTGGGACCCGACTTGGAGCCAGGAGCATTGTTCCACGAGAGATAAGTGTGGTCACCCAATTTTCTAGAATGGAATCAGTGGAAGGAAAACCTGGTATAGAACGTGGAGAGGCAAACCTGGGTCGGATGAGGTGAGTGACTGTGAAGACGGTGCCGAGAATAATGCAGACACCACCGACAACCACGTAAGCGATGCCGAGGAAGGGGTTACGTCCTCCGACAACGGTTCGAGTAGAGATAATGATGGACTTGGTGCCCTTGTACTCGCGAGTGGGGAAGCCTATGCTGAGGTAAATATACTGTTGGCAGGGCACGGAATGGCGAGCAACCTACGGTAATCAATCACAAGGTCGTAAGTTCCAGACCACATAGCCTGGGAGTCGTTGCGCTGGTACAGCTTGCTAAAGGTAGGAAGACCAGCAGTTCGCATCCAAACCTGGAAAGCCTCCCACTCCTTGAGGTTGGGGGGAGGCGTCTTCTTGGAATATCCGTCGGGGTAGCGCTCTTGCCAGTTGGGAGGGGGAATGATGTCGCTGTAGTCGTACTCTGTCTTTCCGTAGAGATCCTTGTCACTGTCCCACGAGATGCCCGAGTTGTTGCTCATAAGGTATTCCCATGTCTCGTTGCCACTGGCCTTGGACGGGTTGGAGAGCACAGGGCTGGAGAAGGTGTCGTTGAACATGGAGTTGGCGATGAGACCGCAGGGGTAGTAGGGCTTGTTCGTCTTGCCGTCGCCGTACAGAGGAGTGCAGTCCGAGTTTTTGATGTCGCCGTAGGATCGCTTGTGGCCCTTGAGCTGGTCTGTGTCGAAGGAGAGGACGTATCGACGATGGTTCTGGTAGAAGTTGGTGAGGTGGTAGTAGAAGAGAACGGGAGGGCCCATCTCCTCTGGGATTGTGAACTTGAGATGGCATCGAGGGTTGTACACTTTAACGCCGTTGTCAAGCGTGGTGCTGACGTTCTTCTCCCGCGCCCATTGTGCATTCACGGAACTGTTAGAACTCTTGAATGCGGTGCTGACGGCGCCGCTGGGCATGCCCTTGAACCCACCACCGTCCTTGCTAAGAATAGGAGCATCGACGACGCAATCGGTGTAGTCGAGTCGGATCTCTTGAACCTGGAGTTGCGCATTAGAGTTGGCGAATGTGATGCAGCGATCGGAGGGAAGGGTGTCGTACCTGAGCGCTCGCGTACAGTAGCAGACCACCGATGGGAGCGAATATGATTCCGATGGCAAAGAAGAGAGGGAGAACAGTCTTTGGTGTGAGGATGGGTCTGTCGCATCATATAAGTATCGAGGGGGAGGTGAAGTAGATGGGAATAAGGGTAAGGGTAGCAATGACATACTGCCAGGCCTTTAGACGCTGTTGTCGAAAGGCAGTGTCTATGATGCATCAATTAACATGAATCCTCCTCCACGTATACTATGCGCGTGGTTTGTTGTACAGAGCGCATCGTTTCGAGGTAAACTCACTCGCAGGGCGACGGCTCTTCTTCTTGTCCGGCTGCTTCGGGCCATCATTAGAGTCGAGGGAATCGGTGTGGTCGATGCCACGAGGTTGCTCGTCGGCCATTGTATCGTTGTCAGAATCGATCGTAGTCGTTTAGCTCGGTATGCGCGATGTGAGGGTATTTTCGTCGATATAGGGGACTCGAGATGCGGAGAGGGAAAAGGATGCGACCTCTCAGTGAAGCTGACGGGGATAGAATGGAACTGGGGGACGGTCGCGCTGTGGCTCGTGAAGCCTTACGTGTGTAGTAACAGGATACGTACCTCTCCCATGGACCCCAGCTCAATGGAACGGAGGCGTCTTTATGCACTGCAGCGGAGTGGGTTGTGGGCTGTGCAGCCGTTGGCGGGGAGCGCCTACCGGGGCATTCGGTGCAAAGTCCCCTGAAACATGCCCTGCGGTAGGGACAAAAGAACTGTAGAGTAGCTTTACGATGGTTTTATGAAGACTTATGCATGTTTCATAACATAAGGCACAAGCTCTAATTACTCTGCAAGACTCGTTGCTCCTGGGACTCATATGGGCATTTTTCTGATACACTTGTTCTATACACTGCGGATTGGTTCTCAGTAGCAGAGAAAAAGATTGTCGACGGACCAGTTCCCGTCTAAAGAAAGGAAAGAAATTGGTGGCATTGGCAAAAGATAAACACCGACGCAGGCCTGATTCGAACAGACGCCTCCGAAGAGAATAGATTTCTAGTCTATCGCATTAGACCACTCTGCCACTGCGCCTTCTTGTGTGCAAGGATTAATGAAACTTCTACTAATATACCTTTGATCTGCCGATCTTGAGCATAGCCTTCGAACATTAACTCGGTAACAAATGCCGTTTGTAGACACCGTTAGACTGGTAATATTATCCATGCAAACTCAACAACATCACTTGAGAGGCTTTGCTTCAAAAACTCAAATAAGAATATGGTCGCAAATGCTAGGAAATGTGTCCAAGTGACAAGTTTCTGTTTATCCTTCATCACACAGTATTATGCGTATATATATAATTACATGAGTATGTATATGCGCCTCATGATCTTTGTCTCTTCCATCTCTCTTCCACTTCAGCCTTCTCTTTCGGTGCTGTAACTAATACCATCTTTCTCTGCATCCCCCCCGCTACCTATGAATAACCGAGGGAGTAAGAACCAAAATAGGACAAAACGTGTACGCCTATATGTACGGGCCTGTCGGCTGTATGCGACGGCCAAGCAAAAGAGCAGTCAAACTAGAGGGGGGGAAGGATCGCAACAATTGTGCACCCCCATCAAATAACCCGAACGAACGTAAAGACGAATAGAGGGCTCCTTTTCCTAATTCGCACCCTCCCTAGACATCAATGAATATGCTCAAACTCCGATATAATAAAAAGGTTTCCTCCCGCTGGACTTTTGCAAAACGAAACAAATAGATAAGGGATGTATGGTGTATGTGGGTTGAATTGGTGTCGGAGGAATTCCTCTCCGTGTGTAGTGACAATGTTGATATGCGACTTGGTCTCACGTGGCGGCCGTAGCCTCTGGCATTCCTCGTTATGGCCTCTGCATATGTGTTTTAAATCTCGAAGTAGGGCTTCATCAATGCTTCTCCCTCGGTGCACCATTCTCACCCTCCCTATGTGGTTGAGTGGCACGTCCATTCGTTCTCACATTCGGTTTGAGCGAAGAAGATCGTTTCTCGTTCTCCGGCTCCTCGGGTATCGTTGCAAACTTCTTAAGAACTTGCTTCAGGGCAGGCCGTCGAATAGGTTTGGCAAGGAACTCATCCATGCCGGAGTCAATACATTCCTTGACATTGCTCTCTTCAGAAAAGGCTGTCAAAGCAACAATGGGGGATGTGTAGCCCATCTCGCGGATAAGTCTGGTACTTTGTAATCCATCGAGATTGGGCATTTGGACGTCCATGAAAATCACGTCGAATGCCTGGTTCTTCTCCATTGTCGCCTTCACCATGTCGTATGCCTCCTGGCCATCCTTCGCAATAGTCACATCGTAAACGTCCTCCAGTTTGAGCATACGGCTGACAACTTCGATGTTGGTTGAGTTGTCGTCTGCGACCAGAACGCGTAACCTGCCTTGGCCACCCTTACTGGCCATGGCCCGATCAATTACAGCCATCTTGTGGTCGGCACTTTTAATGGCTGGAGGGTCAGCAGCAAAGTACGGTTGGCTTAAACCGACTAATCGTGGTTGAGGATTGAGAGCCCCAGCCGACTTGGCCTCGGCCGCAGGCTTCGGAGGGTTGGGGGCGACGCGTTGCGGTTCCAAATCGCTAGCATCTACGCTCGTTGGGCGGGACTTCACACTGCTCGAGGCAGTGCTAGACGTCCTAGATCTAACTATTAGTAGAGCCATAACCAGATCACCAATAAAAACTCACCTGTCTTTGACGTATTTGAGCGGTATTTGCATAGTGAAGGTTGTGCCCACACCCACAGTGCTCCTTAATTTGATAGAGCCTCCCATAAGACCGGCCAGCTGGTGGCAGATACTCAAGCCAAGACCAGTACCACCAAACTTTTTGCTAAGACCAAGATCTCCCTGGACGAAAGGCTCGAAAACCTTCTGTTGCATGTGGTCTGGAATACCTGGGCCAGTATCTTGAACCTCGAACTCGAACACATACGACCTGGCGCCTGGTGGAGGAGGCGTGGGCGATCGCTCGCGGACTTGCACATGAGGAGTCGCCTTGGGATCCATGGGGTTTATGGACAAGGCGGTCCCTGTGCCGTTGAACTTCTGGGTCGAATTGCGGCCTCCCGAACCACCCGAATGTGCTGAGCTGGCGCTTCCACGTTGTCGGGGGCGCCCAGTCCGCGAGTTATTCCTTGAGTTCTTTGAGATCGACGACGCCCGGCTGTTGTTCTCGGGTACTGAGTCTGCTTCGCCGAGACACTTGATGCGTACTGAAACGCTGCCGTTATGAGGCGTGAACTTCAGACTGTTGCTAACCAAATTGATGATGACCTGAAGTATTCGGTGCTGATCACCCCATAGACACATGTCTTTGAGTCGTCCGGTTCCGAAAGGACCGAGCGCTGGCAATCTTGTCTCCCCATTCGTTCGATCTGGACTTGTACTGATTTCAACGTTATCAGAACTAATGAAATCAACCGAGAAGTTTATCTTTCCTTCTCGAACCTGTTTGTCGAAAATGGTCAAGATCTGTGATCGAATGTCGGCCAAGCGGAACTCCCTCAATTCAAGATTGAGCTGCTGGCCGATCTGGTTCTTGGAGAAGCTCAACAGATCCTCCAAGAGATGGAGCAGCAAGTCACCCGACTTGTAGAGTGTCTTCAACGATTGTTTGATCCTAGCGATATCGTTCTCCTCCATACATACAGCGCACATGCCGAGAATACCATTCAAAGGTGTCTTGAGCTCGTGGGAGATATTGGCAATAAAAAGCGTCTTGCTTTCATTAGCCGCCTCGGCAGCCTTCTTACTCTCCTCCAGTTCCCTCGTCCGCTGGGCCACCTTGACCTCGAGGGAGAGATACTGCTTCACTAATTCGTCACTCATGTCGTTGAAGGTTCGAGTCAGCTCAGTAAGTTCATCCGTAACAATATGTTTCCTGTCGTCAACTTTCGCGGGGATTTTGAACATCCGACGAGCCACGTCTCGACTCGAACTTGGCCCAGTCGCTTTGCCTTGAAGTCTTCGGATGAATTTGGCGATAGGTCCTTTCTTTCTTGACCGTCGTGATTGTCCTCCGGAACTTGGAAGCTCCTCATCAAACTCGGAATCGGAATCGGCAAACGACTCCTCGTACCCCGGGGGGTTTACTGACTTCTCTGTAGCAGCCTTGAGCTTTCGAATGGGTAAAACACTGAGGTGAGCGCAAGGGATGACTAGCAATGCTATCAAGCCAACGGTTCCAAAGACGGTTCCAAGAAGAATGTTTCGCAAAGTGTTGATCGGCTTGTAAGCTTCCCATTTGGCCTTCTCAACAATAACTGTCCAGTTTGCAAGAGGGGTTTGTGTCCGGGCAAATCCAACAGCGACGCGGGCATTTTGTTCGTTGCGTGTGTCAAGGACAGCACTGGCATTGTTGACTGTATCGTAATGCCCGGTGAATGAATCGAGTGCGGCTGGATAATTCTTGACAGGGAATGCCTTATTGCCAAGCTCGTTGATAAATTGATAGACCTTATGACGATCCTCCTGTCCTTCTGGGGTCTTAGGGGGAAGGACAAATTTGACGAGCACGTTGCCAAATTCATCTCGATTAGGTGTGAAGGTCGCGTTACTCGCAGGCAGGGAGGCATTGAATCGATTGGATCGCTCAGTAGGGCCAATTAGTAGAACTTGACCTGATTTACCCAGCCCTTCACGAGACTCCTGAATCGTAGTGAGTGACTCGGCAAGGGTGACCACAGTCATATAGCCAAGGACGAAGGTGTCGTTGTTGTCTCGAACTGGAATTGTCACTGAGAGGAGCGATGCAGTCTCGTTGAGGACCAGAGGGCCTAGCAATAAGCCACCGTCACGGGCGATCCGAACACCTGGAAATGCTTCGGCTGCGAAGGCGGTCGTATTATTCCGCACAGAGCTTGGGTAGCCCAGATCGACATATGTTAGGTTGGGGAAGAGAGATGGGGGGTAGCCCATCTCACTGTCACCAAGACGAACGTTAGAGCCGGATGCACCAGAATATGGCAGGATGATCTCCGGAACCGAACTGGAGGTCACGTTGAGTAAACCACTTTTGGATGAGCCTGTTTCGTTCCTCGAGTACAGCCTTATCTGGAGCAGACCTGAGCTGGTGCTAACAGACAGTGCACTAGAAAGATCCTCGCTAGCTCTCTCCCAGTCTTCGTCCCCTGTGCGGTAGAAATTGGTCAGTGCGGTTTGGACCAGAATTCGAGAAGCAATGGTCATGGCGATTGTCTCAACAAGGCCCAGCTCTGCAGAAATCCGGGACGCCTTGAGGGAAGCTGTGAGCTGCAGGCCCTCGCGCTCGATGTCGACGACGAAGCGATTGACGTAGATCCATGTTGGAATAGAGACAATGGCGAGAGATACGAGGACGGCGAGAAGAACGAAGGCTGCAAGCTGCTCACGAATGGCGATCCGCATGTTAGGCAGGCTAGAAGAAAGAAGTTGAGGGTCGAGAGCGGCGACGCGGCATCGTCAATTTTGTGGTTCTCGTTGAAAGGATCAGTTCGAGGGGCAAACGAAACGGGTGAAGAAGATTGTGTTCAAGGTTGATTGCGGTCGAACGAGAGTTTGGTAGAGCGAAGGTGAGGCTCGTCTGGGCGCCGTGATCTCGAATCAACCCGGCTCAATATTGGGTTTTGGTGTCGCGGTCCGTTCGTCGCTACCGCCGTCGTCCAGAATTACTCGAGGTGGTCGTCGTGGAGGGAGGTTGCGGTGTTGTGGATCGATGATCGACAGCACAGCCGAGGGAGGCAAAAGCTGTTAGAGTTGGAGGACTGGAGACGAGATGTGGCTTTGGTGCGCTGGCTCGGCCTTCTCGGGGACAGCAGTCGTTCAACAGCGACCAACGGGGCGAGGAGCTTGTTGAGGGATACACGCTTCCTCTATTTCGCCAAGTAGAAGTTGAATATTGTGCGTGTCAGATCTGAAGGGTGAATGAATGGAGTCGAGTCGTGCAGAGTCGCAACTGCAGCTGGTTGGCGGAGACACAAAACTACCCAGGATTGGGGATGTAAGAGCTGGGCGAGCTGGGGGAGATTGACGGAGAGTGGGAGGAGAGCGGCGTTGGAAAGGGTAACGATCAACGGAGGGACTAAGCCGCGCTGTAAGCTGGTAGGCTGGACGGTAATAGCTGGCCCTTTGAAGAAGCTAACGTTAACCGACGCGTGGAAGGAGGCTAAAAAGGAAACATGCTATTCAATTTGATGGCTAGCTATCCTATCCTATCCGTGCATAGTAGTTCTTTTTGGGTTTGCAGTGGTATGAGAGAAAGACTCTTTCGTAAAGTATCGAACAGCGTAGAATATTCTCTGCGACTCACCTTCACAGCGTGTCTTCAAACTGAGCTAGTAACCATGAGGATGGTCTCCGGACCGAGCGGGCTATGCGGGATACAACATGTTGAGTTTGACGCCATGAAATTCCGGGCTGGCTACAGTGACCTGCTTGCCCGCTTAGTGGACCGGAGGCTTGTTGGTACCGGGCGTGAGTGGCCAAAGAGCAAGAGACGTTTTGATTCCAAGGATCCATGTCATGCAATACGGACTTTGCGACAAGGTTGTCGAAACCAGCAAATCCCAGTCTCACCCTTCTTTGATATTTATGCATAGAAAGTCGACCTCAGTATCGTATTCAACACACAAGTCGTCCGGATGCAAAAGCGACTCTCGACAGTAGCGCATGTTTGACTTAGACAGACAAACTCAAAAACTAGACGAGTTCGGCTGCGGATGATGGACATGGACAGTGTAGCAAGAGGCAGTGATCGTCAGCAACCCTGCGATCGCGTACATCGATCAACAACGAGGAAGGTCCTTAGAAGGTTGAATACGAAAAGCGAAAGCACAGACATGCACATTAAACTATTGGACGGCACGAGCTCGCTATGAAGCGGCTTCAGCCTTTCAAGCCTGAACACGACGCGGTACTACCCGACGAGGTACAAGATTGAGCTGAGAAATGGATGTTGGATTGGTCATGGGAATAGAGTTTGCCAGATCTGATCCAGGGCCACATCCAGAAAAAGTCAATGTTGAATTATATAATGATAACGTTATTTGCAGGCAAGTCCGGTACGTACAAGCATTCGTCAATGCTGCTGCTGTGGATGCTGCTCGAAGCGTGTGATCCACTCATGTCCACAGCCATGGCAAACCGTTGAACTATTTAGTCAGGGCACTTTCCCGTAGAGGGGTTTCGAGGCGTAAGGTGAATTTGCAACTTTTTGATGGGTTGGAAAGCATAAACTATGTACTTACCAACTAACTGTATGAGTAAGAAACAAAGAAGAAGAAGAAAAAGAAGAAGAAAAGAAAGAAGAAAAGAAAGAAGCAAAGAAAGAAGCAGAAAAGGCGGACATTACTCCTCTGCTGGGGTGGTTTGCTCCGTTGTTAATTTCCACGACCCAAGCAGCCAAAGACCAAACCCCGGTCCCAGCTCCGACCCCGGGTAAAACAAAAGTCGCGCCAAGCTTCTCTATTCCTAGATCTGATTTTCGATGGCAGATCGACAGCGACTTTTGCGTTGCGTGGCCCACTATTATGACACGATCCTGGCGAAAGACGGGTCTAGACTCACGCGCGATGGCAGAAGCACGCAGTAGAATCTGTGAATTAATTACTGTATTAATCGTATGGACAACGGTGACAGAACTGGCCTACTGCATTCCAGTGCATGGCAGTCCTACTAGGTAGGGGAGCCAAACGAATGGAAGCTCCGCCGTTGCGCCCAACTCAAATATCCGCCTCATTCCAGCGGGCACCCCCTCAACTCAACTGTCAGATCCATCCGCCGTAACCAAGCTTGTTTCTACATGTGAGCCTTATCTCCATTGTTTGCCAAGCCACGATCGGTACAAAGTGTTTCAGCTGACAGGGGAGACGAAGTTGTAAGCGGACTGTGCCTACGCTAAGTACTAAGTACATAATGGATAACAGTCTCCTCCCATGGCCGAGGCTAACGATGACTTCGTTAGCTTCAATATCGCTCCATGATCCATTGTTTTCGCTCCTCGTCTCCCATCTTCTCCAGAATCGTCGTCTCGGCCTTCTTGATATCGAGATATCTCTGCACCACTTCTGCGCCAAGTAGCCCGGTCAGCTCTTCATCCTGCTTCAAAGCCTCGAGCGCCTCTTGTATGCTCCGGGGCAGCCTTGTGTTTACGTTGAGCTCTTCCCTGTCCGACGAGGACAGCACTGCAGGGTCCTTCGTGCAGTCTCCCCAGACCAGCTCCTCCCTGTCGGCAACGCCCTTTGTGCCTGCCAAGAGGATCGCAGCGAGTGACAGGTAAGGGTTGGTGAGTCCGTCGATACATTTGATCTCCCAGTGACTATCCTCGATTTTGCGCAGCGGCACTTCGCGGTTCTGTGTGCCCCACGTAACCCAAGTTCCACCGGCCCAGCAGCCGTCCAGAACACGCTCGTAGCTGACCATGCTGCTGTATGTAAAGGCCGCGATGGCTCGGAGATGCTTCAGAACACCGGCGTAGAAGGGCTCGTACACTTCCTTATCTGATCCAACCGGCGATGAAATAGACATGTGCATATGGGCTGCTGTTCCGCATGACGTGGCATATGGCTTAGGATGGAGCGTCATGCGGAATCCCTTTGCTGTAGCGCAGCTACTGATGACATCTCTCGTGTAGAGGAGAGCGTCCACCGCCTCAAGCGCCGGTGCCTTGGGCAGGACGAATTCATACTGTCCATTAGCACTTTCGGGATGCAGCAACTCGATGTATACGCCACCAGCATCGAGCTGCTCGACGGCATCCTCAAGAACCTCAGTCACCACTTCATGGTCCATCGCCCGGGTCACTGACCACACATGCCCATCTACATCAATAGGTTCGAACTTTTTCTCCCGACCTCGGCGGAAAATGACAAGCTCAATCTCAAATCCTAGCGTGAACTCGAGTCCTTGCTTTGCCGCCTCATTAATCGTCTCTTTCAGGAGAGTTCGTGAGCAGAATGGGGCAGCCGAACCATCTTTCTCCTTGAAGTCACCCATTGCGGTGATATGCCCTTTTCGGGGACCGATACGAAGGCTGCTCAGATCAGGGTGCAATTTGTACTCTCCTGTCGGAGTAATATCCTGCACTGGGTGGTCTTGCTGATCGATGCCGAGACCAGCTTTTGTTACGCCAAGGGTAAAGTCCTCCCCATTTTGCAGTATAGACCATACGCGGCGCATAGGGATTGCTCTCACTCGCGGCGTTGCAGTAAAGTCTGTCCAAGTTACCCTCAAGAATCTCGGCTCTTCCTTGTTCTTGAGGAACCGGGACAGTGTTGCAATGTTCGTATGTTCAGAAGACTCGAGTCCACGACTGGAGTCTGACGGTAACGGTCTGAACTCCAATCGAAGGTCATAGAGCTTGTTCGCGTTGTTGAAGAGGATGTCCTGGACGAGCTGGGCTGCCTGTGTCCAAGTCAAGTCTCCCTTGTATACGTAGTCCACGAGTACGGTCTGCAACACCTCCCTGAGTTGATCCACGGCTATGATATACGTCTCTGGAAAGAAATGTCCATCGGTGCTCCAGAGGATCTTTGATACCGGGCAGAGTTCCAGGATCTGTCGCACAACCCCCTCTTGTCCCTCCCGACTTATAAAGGGGAACACCTCACCGATGTCAGCGTAGACGTTGTCGTAAACAGTCGCTAGGTATCCCAGTTCACGAGTAAAAGGATAGCTGGCATGGAGGAGAACCATTGGCACGTCGGGGTACGTCTTGATGAACTCTTGGAGATGCGCGGGCGATGACTTGGACAAAGTAATGTCGTTGTCGCCTAGGCCAGTGTGGAACTGAATAGGTTTCTTGTGCTCATCCTCACTGTTCTGGATCAAGCCCGCCAGGATGTGAAGGAAGTAGTCGTTGAGAAGCTCATGGTCGAGTCTCTCGAATGGCGGAGCGCCGTCTTCTTTTCTGGCGTCGAAGATGACCTGAAACTTTTGCATAATGACTTCAAGGTCGTTGATTTGCGCAACAGCAAGACCTGTTCGATAGCAGATAACAGACTTGAAGCCAACGATCTCGGGATCATCGAGAGCATCATATATAGCATTCATGAAGCCCTCGACGGATCCTGAGAATGCCTCCGAAGGGTGCGAGAACTTCCCGCAGGCCTTCTCGATACAGCCCGCTGCGACCTCTTCCATTCGGAGGATACGTTTGTTGGGGCTCCGCGTATATGCGTTGAGCGTGTGGTAGGGCTCAACGTCAGCCGGGTCGCCCAGAAGATCGTCAACCAAGATGTTCTCGATACCTGAGAGGCATGTTTGAATCCATCCATCATAGTTGCCCTTCTGCTTTCTGGCAACAGCAGCCTCAACAGCATCCCAGGTTGGCTCAGTGCCGAGATGGGCCGAGAGGATCTTGACAGTGCGAAGATGTGCCAGACTGGTCTTTGAGTCTTCAAGAGCATCCCCGCTGGCCTCGGTAGCGATGGAGAGAAGATGATGTTTTCTTATAGCACTTAGCTTGAGAAGAGGATGGGCGTGATGGTCGATAATGGGGGTAGTACGAACGACCCGACGAAGAGCCTCTTCTGTGTTGATTTTCCGAGCTGTCATCTTCTTTCCTGTTACCAGAAAGACCTGATATGTTCTTGGCGTATCTCCCAGGTTTATGTCGAGGTTCTGATGGGCTATTTAAATTGCTCAGACCGGTGAACTGCGTGCCCGTCGGCGATATGACGTGATAGACAGCTGAGTGCCAAGAATACTCCAGTATCGGATCTCGGAAGTGAGGGCCTCTAATATCAGCGATGGAGGTTGAACAAGGTCAAGTCGAGCACTGAAGGGTCGACTCTCGACACAGTTGCTTCATTGGGTCTTGCTGCATACACCCTGGGCACTATCTGCTGATCCTCTGAGAGGGGCTACTTCGACTGAGACAGTTGGCGAGAGAAATCCAATCAATTTGACGTTTCAAAAATCGACTCCATATGGGTCTCAACTTGGTAAAACAAATGCGTAGTAATCCGAGACTTAGACCTGCAGTTGCTAGAATGCTCGGCCGTCTTGTTACTGGTCCATCTTGCATAAGGCGATCGGGGCACAAAGGTACAATCTGCTGGTTAGAGGCGAATTGCGGCGCTTAGACTATCATCATGACCCCCATAAACCTTATTAAACCGGTTGACTGATATTCTTAAAGAGATCTGATTCCCTATTTCATGTCGCCTGGGTTAGATAGAGGGTATGGTAGCAAAGCTAAAGCTGAGACAATAAGGCCGTGTAGTCGTTCAACACGCGATTTTGACACATCAACCTTCCTGTTTGAGACCGATCCTCTCGTATATATTGGAGATTGTTTAATTGTTGATCTTGCACTCCAGGGTAAATATGCCTGCCACCTTGGGCTTCCTGTCAGCACATATAACTCAGATAATACCAGATCATTCGTCTCCACTACGTTGCAGCCTCGTCGGTACCAACCAGGCTGTGATAGTAATCACCAGAGCTATCACTGACCCAAAACAAAATGGCATCCCCATCCACATCCTCAACCCAACCGCGAACAACGCCCCCATGCCCATCTCACAAGCGAGGAAGCCTAGGATCTCGCAGACAGCTAGCATTCTAAACAACGTCCCAGCTCGATCCTCTCCTGTAACTCCGACTAGCATTGCGCGGCACAGCGTAGGTAGACCTGAACCCAGGGCCGAGATTGTCAAGCCTGCGATAATGAAAGCCTCCTCTGTGACCATCATCATGCAAAGACAGCCAGCGAAGAGTAGAAGGGAGCTAGCGCGAGCTAGAATGGGGTATCGGCGGTGAGCTGACGAGTGGGCGAACTTGGCCCAGATGTAGCTGATGGCAGGCAGTAAGATGCACAAGGTGAGAAGTGTGACAAGGCTTCGTAGGGATACGATGAGGATTGAGTGCTCGAGACGCCAGTTGAACTTTATGGGCATCAGACGGATGATGATATCGGTTTGTATGGTCGCTAGTGGAATTGTCATGACGGCGCCGGCCAGGAGCCAGATGAGAGGTCTGGTGAAAATCGATTTCAGAACGATCCATGACGATATTCTCTTGGGTAGATCAAAGCTGAACATGTCCGACTCCAGACCGTAGCCATACGGACCGAAATTTGGATACTCTTGAGGCTGCTTCCGTTTCAACGTCTCTGGCGTGAAGGCGACGAGAATAATACCACCGCCTATTACCAAGCCCAAGGACAAGAAGAGTGACATCCATATCGACGACCGAACGAGCTTCCCTGACAGCACTGGACCCACGAGCTGTGCAGCAAGGACAGATGCGACAACCCATTGGAACCATGTTGATCTGATAAGCGTGGTCAGCAATTGGTATCTCTAGCCCTGGGAATACAACTTGCCGCTTCCTATCGGGTACTGTGTCCGCGATGATAGCAAATACCATAGCTTCAGCAACACTCCGACCGCCACCGAGAAGCAGTGGTACACCAACGCCCCATATCGCTTCAAGTGGGATGACATCTGATTTCCAACATATGAACATGGCGTACGCTTGTGAGAGTAGCATGCTGAGAATGCTTGCAGTGAGTATAGGAAGACGGCCGATCCGATCTGCGAGAACACCCAGAGGGAAGGCAACCAGAGCAGCTGCACAAGTGTTAGTACCAAGCGTCGTTTCAGAAACAGATGAGCAGTGTTATACCGGAAATAGTTGCTGATATTTGCATTCCCATGATAATGAAGTTGAGTCTGTGCTGCACGGGCTCATCTCGACAGGTCTCCTCAGGGAGAAACGTGGGGCTACCGGCCTGATGAACATCTTTGCATACGACATTCTGCATAAGCTTGATCGACGGCAAATCGCTTGCAGAAAGGCCGAGTTGGATGACAAAGAGACATGTTGATAAGAAGGGGAGCAGGTAGTCTTGCGGGATAGTGAATGGACGAGACCACATGGTGATAAAGTAGTGACTTGGTGGGCTATTCTGCTTGTGAAGGATGAAAAGAAGATCGAGTTTAAAGATAACAAATATCTCGCCACGGTTGATGTCCAAGGAGCTAGTGACTATTGTTTGATTGTTGGTTATGCTTTCAATAGAAGCAATAAGAGCTGCCTAGAAAAGAGGATAAACGCGGAACATCTCGCCAGTGGCAACAATAGTGTTTGTTGCTTTGAATAGCAAACTTAGAATACACCAGAGAACCTGGAGAACTGACTCTCATGTATTTTCCCTAGGGATACATGCTTCTGATTCTGGCGTAAGGCTATCCCAGATCTTTACACCATACCCTGACTATCCAGCAGGCCTGGATATAATAAACTCATGACAGTCTGGGTGGCAACAGTCAGTATCTCTGAAGATTCTTTAACGTGAAACTGGCGGGTCACTGACAAGTAAAACAAGTATATCCGGAACCATATGTTGCTTAATGTAAACCAAGCATTACGAGTTGTGAAGTTGAGATTGCCTGTGACAAACACAAGACTCTCAGCCAAACAAGATCAAGCTCTCTAACAGACCAAGTCAAGTACACTGTATCTTGCTGTAGACTATATATGTTGCCAACCCTCATCAGGCTGCCTATCCTCTATGGCTCTTCCCGTTCCTGAAGTTCAAACAATCAAGCAATTCAATGATAGCAAAGCACAGTGTACCCTCTCCCCCTTGCAACCCCTGCAGCTACGTTGTAAAGCTCCTTTGTTCATGCACCTGGTGCCCGAGGCAGACGGAATCTTGGTTGTTCTGTTTCATTTCATTTTGTCTCTTCGGACAAAGAACTTCTCGGACACTAAAACAGGTCACCAACGAATGCACGTTGAAACTGAAACACGATGGAAATAGCAGCAGGCGCGATATATGGTATACACGGGCAGCAGTTGTTGCATTGCAATAAATGGCCAAGTTCTGCTGTTTAGATTTCGGACAAGCAGCTGGCTCTTCCATCACTTCAAAGAGCAGGCCTCGGAACAGTCATTCTATACCGAACACTGGTTGTTCGGCGTGTGAACACGACGAAACTGTGAACCAAACCACGGAAAGTTGCCTCTGCGAGGAACATTCATTCCTTATACTAATCTATAAAACTGCGTTGATCGCAAGTCTTACCTGGTTGTAAGACCTATCATCTTCGTTGGTAACTGCTCAACAGTTGCCACCCTGCCAATCCAGTGAGTCTGTTCCTCGCAAGAGTCAAATCAACGCAGGATCGAAGCTGACTGTTCAACAGCCATGTGTCGAGGCGAGAACGTCCAGTGCAAGGAGTGCTACCGACTGAGCACCCGCATTGTCCAACTCTGCATCCGCGGAGAGTTGATGGCAACATGTCCCGAGACCATCATCGAGGGCGTCAGTCTGGAAAAGGAAGAATGCCGTTTGTGCCGATACGGCAGTGCTAAAGGTAAGATCATCATGCCCTCTGCAGTGTTTAGAAACGCTAACGATTATGACAGGAAAGCTTGGAGGGCTGCCAAGGAGCAATCTATGCCGCGGCCAGTCCATAGGTCTCGGCGTCTGAAGGCTCGAGATGATACCAACGTCCCTGTGAGTAAAAAAAGTGAAGACTAATCGTCGTCTGACCTGACCTCTTTCGAACAGTCGCAGATGGATGTGCAGATTCTCAGTCTTACAGCAGCCAGTCCCACTCCAAGGGAATGGTTCCCTTTGGATAATGAAACCCAGGTCGACAATCACAAGGCTCGACTCAATCCTTATGAGGAACAGATGATGGAAGAGTATGTGCCGGCGAACCTTCGGGAACATGGCATTCCATTCTTCGCCAATGAAGAAACAATCATCGATTTGTCCTACCAGACTGCTTGCAAGGCATAGAGACACTATCGGCCACATAGGATCACGAGATACGAGATCCAGACTCCAGTAACTAGATGCAGACTGATAGCCATACACTGTAGACTGTTCTGTGCTTTTGATTCCCCTCCAAATGCGTGTTGTGTATCAACTTGCAGGCCATCTCTGGTATAAAATTGTGGCCAACATGATATTAGTTATTTTTGACATGTCCTCGACACCACAACTAGGAAATACGCCAGTACTTTACAGATCACGGTGGCCCTAGGTATTGTATAGAACAGGGCAACCTGCATAAGAGGCGTCATACGTTTCTATTTCTGTTGTTGGCAGCCAACAATGGACTGAGTGTCAAAGCAAACATTGACGCAAGGACCCGTCCCCAGAGGAGGGTAGGTTATCACGTATTAACATAGACGTCCGGTGAGGCGCCGGGAGGAAGGACTAGATTTCGGGCCGAGCCTGATGGCCATCACGTCTTGAATAGGAAGCGAGAGCATGGGATGGATGGTGTCTGAGCGTCTACGCTTTGTTTCTTGAGCATAGGCGTGCACGGTAGACCTGAGCCATAGGGGATTGGGATTAGCCCAGCATATGAAGATCAAAGCTATGGCCAAACCAGCAGTGGAAGATCTTCAAACATATTCATGAGCAGTGATAATAAGTGTCTTAGACGTCGAGCGCCTGGTCGGGCACGAGGGTAGGGTGAAGTTCAAAGATGTAGACTTTGCAATTCAACAACAAGGGATCAATCAGTATTGCAGGAAGCTGCAGTAGCAAGGAGTTCCCCGTCAACTGGCTTGTTATCTGCGACAGTGCATCTCGTTGGGAGATTTTGATACCATCAACAATTCGTTCCAGCTGGCACTTTGTCTACGGCACTAATAATGCACGCAATAACAGAGGCACGCCACTTAGCGATTTTGACAGCCATCTCCTCCCCACCAGCTTGTTCCAAATCTCGAATGACATGTGAGCTGCGCTACAGCCCAGCCACCCTGCCACCTCATGCCAAAAATGGGCTGGCACGGCTGGAAGAATTGAGCTGACAAGATGCAGGGGGCAAGACTAGAGGTCGATCGGACAGTGACGACGCGATGCGAACGATGCAAACGATGCGCCGCGAACCAGTCAAGCGTTGCAGACGAGTTCCCGGCGCGGCGGCACCTGGGCCGTATCAGAGGGTGAGATATGGATAGTGAGACTGAGACAAGATCATGTCTAAGACATGACAAGCACTAGGTTTTCTTTGCGTCGATCTCTTTTGTCGCACCCTGAACCCGAACCAGAGCCTAAGCCTGTGCCCGATCCGTGGACCCGGGAGCCTTCAAAGGCCCCGTGAGGTCAGGTCAGGCCCTGTTCGGCCCTCTGCTCCGCCTGGCATCTGAGAAAATGCCCGACTGTTGTCACGCAGAGTCGCCTGTCTGTACTGCAGGATCGCAGATTGAGCAACCTTCACCATTGAGAGGGGCGAAATCCTGCAGCCAACATAATGATCTGGGGTCGAGATGAGCCCCCGTTGGGCCCGGCCCTTTTTTACTTTCCGATAGCGCCATGTCTTATATGAGGCGCCGTGAGTATCTTGGCAGAGAAAGATCCACCAGGATTCACACATCTATTGTTGATGCTCGATATTGTGAGCTGGAGTCGACGAGGCGAGCGTGCGTGATGTCGGGTGTAACAACACCATGACGGGTAGCGACCTTGAGATAATCTCCTCAACCGTCCGCCCTCCAGCAGGGTCTTGCTCTGGTTGAACCGAGCTGAGTTGAGTGGATGGTTACTTAGAAACATAAACTGAGAATTGAGTCTGCCTGGACCTCTGAAAATATGATATTGGCCACTAGTACTGAAATCTAGGTACCTTACCGGGCAGACACCATTACCCAGGCACGTCTAATAGAGTTGCTCGCTCGCCAGGGGAATCTGACGTTTGCTCAGGTGGTGGTGTGGTTCAACATATTGATTGACAGGCCACCGGTGCTTGATATAGCTGATGAACAAAGTTAATGTTGATATTGTGTAGTGGAGGAAAAGAGTCTTGATCATCAAGACTTGATGAAAGTGTTGATCGACGGCAAGGCACGTGGAAAGCCCGGACTGCCGATCACTGTATCGGTATCCGTAAACTAAACATATTCCCATCGTGAGTGATGCTTGTAGCAGCCCAACAGCCAACATTCCATTGGCCCGCGTGGCTTGCGGAACAGTTAATGTCCATCACGAACTAAGGCTAGCGTGAGCATCGACCTAGCTGCGCATTTGCGGTGGCTGCCACGCCATATCCTAGATCGTCCGTTTGACGATGGTGACAATTAATTACTGGGCACAGCACATAGTTGCAGACTAGAACAAGACCAAGAGCAAGCTGAGCTCGGCCTGCCCGTGCGAGCTCGTGTACAGAGTATTTTAGTCGACAGCAGAGAGTACTGCAAGCAAGCAACAGGGACAGGGTTGCATCGCATGGTTTTGAAACGAACGTGTATCCACGTCTCAGCGAAGATGGAGCCTCGAAGGAACCTGGGACGATAAAGACGTCAATGTGTTTCAACGATGAAAAGGAAACATGATCTGAAACCAAGTAGCCACGATCCTTCACGTACCGTATAATCGATGCTTAATGATCCGGTAAGACAAAGCGTCGATGATGAGCGACATACATAGTATGCTCGCACGGCTTACAGAGTACGGACAACAGGACGTTGACCAACCACTGCATAGCATGTGTATTTGAACCAATTCACCACGTTAGAGCTACCAACATGGTCGATGCTAGTCATGATAAGAGGAGCCGCACGAGATGGTCTTGCCGAGCAACCACGAGGAGGTGGGAGGCTAAGGAGACTAGTGATGAGCATCGCGGAGAAGCTATCTGACTAATTAGGTCGGATGGGCGATGTAGATGCAGATGGACATGTCTAAGAAGCAACCTAAGCAATTGGCTGCATTGAGGTTGTAGCCACAGACCTTTTTGGGTGAGAGTTGAAGGTGATGGATGGCTTTATTCTACGACGCACATATACACTGGGGCACGCATGACACAGTGCGCTGACAAGCCATCCTTCCACACGACGTTAATCAATCCGATGCACGACGCCGTGACACCATCGAAACTCCTGACTATCCGTACTTCTGCTCAATTCCCCCCTATCCCCTATCTCAATGCCCATCAAAATCCCAACTCCGCTTCGACCCTCAATGGATTCCTGACTCAAACCCTGCAGTACTTCCAGGCCCTTGCCCAGGAACGGTGGGCGCTGTGGAGTCGCTATCAGACCCTTCGTCCAGTGATAGCCAGACCTGCCATCTCAGCCCGTCCTAACCCACCCCAGCCGCGTCCGTGGAAACACCCCATCACCATCATCCCTGTCTGGGACTATACCACTTCAAGGCCTCGTCGCAAATCCTATTGCTCTCATGCTCTAGTTCGGTGCTGTGCTGTGCTGCAACGGCGAGACGGTACTGGAATGTAGCACTAGCTTCTGCTGCCGATTCTGTACCGTAACCTGTGCCTCAGGGTCTCTGGGTCTGTATTCATCCCCCGGACAAGGTCTACCGAACTTTGTTACGCCACAGACAGAACAGAAGCCTTCCAGTTCATTTGTCCCGGTCTGGGTCCAGGGGCTGCATATGATCCTCCCCGGCTGAGCGAGACCCTTAGCAGTAGCCAAACCCGCGACCTGGCCTGCGCGAACAAACAGGAGAGAATTGATCGACGACACGCTCAAGCCTCTCGTTTCTCCAACTACTTCCTTCTTGCCCGCTTTGGCCTTGACCACAACCTCTATTTTTCTTCTTCTCGAACTTGCCTTGTCACTTGTCGGCTCTTTCCTCTTCTTGTTGCTGCTTTGGATCGCTTTGCGACGCCGCAATAATTCATCTGGTGTTGTTGCTGGGCTTCTTGCTATAAGGTACGTCTATTATTAGTTGCTGTTTATCCCTAACTCTCTCATTTCGCTTTCCTACCGAGCAAAGCCAAAGTAGGTAGGCAAACCGCCTCTGCTATTGACTTGCATTCGAATTGGCGGCATCGGCTTGCGATGTTTGGCGCTCCTGTGCACGCCAGCCATTGTCTCACCAAATGTCGACTGGTTGTACAACCTGCGACTTGTGGTTACGCAAGAAGCAACTCTCTGCACCTACTTCCCGTTTTACTCCTGTTCTTCAGATTGCACTTCTATTTCGACTGTTAACTAACAGAAATCGTCAGCGTTGATCCGCCGATCCAATTCGTTCCTATCATCGGCCCAGATCGCGATCCCCAACACATTTCGTAACCCGGCATAACAGAAGCTGGGGCCCGGATCCTAGTTCTGTACCTGCCCGAGTGTATTGCGATTCGCCTTGTACAAGGCAAACAAAGCCTACGGTCAGCGACCACTCCCTGTCCCCGACGTTTTGTTTGGGAGGCCTTGCAGGTCTACCCACCGGCAGATATAGAGTGCAGCCATGGCGACCTCAAATGGCGACCCGGCCGTGTCGCGGCCTACCTCCGGCATCATATCTCCCCGCGACGTGAGATCTAGGACACAAAGTTTTTCCAGCGACCGACCTTCCACCATTGCCCACAGTCTCATGGCGCCGCCGCTCTCTGTATCACCTCCAGCGGCCTTCATTGCCGCCTCGGCCGCTTCCCAGATTGTTACAAACGACCACGATAGTCACGCCGATACCTGGTATGATCAACACGGTATTGAACCGGCCAGCGACCCTGCGCTCGTCTCAGTAGAGGCGCTGCAACTTGTCAATAGCTTCCTTGATCAGCTACTTTTCAACTTCCTCTCCAGGTCGCATACCACCACTCTCACCAATTTGCGACCCGCCGTTTCCGAAGTATTGAAGCCCAAGCTAGCAAAAGATGCTGTCAACAATGCCGACGAAGAGCTACGTGAATACCTTGGCGAAAGCGATGAGGGGGATTTCGTGCCAGACCAGAGCGATAAGGCGCGCGACTGGGATCTGGAACTTGTTTGGAAACGCACTCGTCTTCGATGTATGGTCTACTCTTCACTAGGCGACATGGAAGAAGAAGACGAGGACCTTCACATGGAGCAGGAGAATCTCGAAATTGGTGCCAACGAGTCGGCTAGCGAGATCATTTCTCCCGCCGTCGCAATCTTTCTTACCTCTGTTTTGGAGTACATGGGCGAGCTCACCCTTACTGTTGCGGGACAGGCCGCATACCACAGATTGCGGGCAAAATTCCAGAAAGAGGTCAATGATGGGACTCGAAACCCCACCGACGCGGCCGACCGCATTGTTATCGAAGAGCAAGACATGGAGAGAGTGGCACTCGACCGAACATTGGGGCGACTGTGGAGGGGCTGGAAGAAGCGGATACGATCCCCTGTCATCGACCTCAACGGCCGTCCCTTTTCAAGGGCGTCTAATGGGCATCTGAGACAAGACAGTGTGTTCACAGATTCGCCTGCCCTCAGCCGGGTTGCTACACGTGAAGCAGAGGCTGAGACTCAGACTCAAGCTGTCGAGCCATCTGAGATTGCACTTCCCATGAAAGATAACGACGTGGACGAAATCGAGGTTCCTGGCCTGGCCTACAATAGTGATGAGGATGAGGATGATGAGGAAGCTGAAGCTGAAGAGGTTAGCGGGCGCCGACCTAAAAGTTTGTTAATTCTGCCTCTAGGAATTATCCAAGGCCTCCCCACGCCGACTTTGTCGCAACCCGACACTCCGACTTTGACTAGTCGCAAGCGCTCAAACTCTCTGCCAACGCCCGGTGCTTCGCCGTACCGTGCTGCTGTGAAGCGTTCAAAGGAGGCTGCTCCAACTGAAACAAGCGCTGTGGGGGATAAACAAGACCTGCATGAAAAAGCCAGCACCGAGCAACCCAAGGAGGTTGAAGAGGACAAGTCCAGGGACGGCCTAGTCCCTGAGCCTACGGTTCCAAAGAGCAAGCGGCTGTCAAAGATCATCACAAGCCGCATTCAGTCAAGGCAAGAAATTGCAGACGAGGATCCTACATACGAGAAGGCAGAGATCTTGACTTCTGCTAGGGTGTCAGTAGCTGGAAGCTCGTCGCCAGCACTGTCTGACACCGGTGGTCCATTCCCGCTTAAGAGATCCTCAAGTGTGCACTCAGCTCGCATCATCGATGTGGCCGGTCCTAAGAGCCCTAGCGGGTCTCGTTCTCCCTCTGCTGATGCGGCAGATCGAATCCGCCGAGCAAGCCTTACTATACCTACAAGCAGCGGCCTCTCCAATGGCGTCAGTGCGGTTGATGCGCCGGCTCAGAACGCGCCGGCTACCACTGCTCCCAAGAGCCGCTCTCCAGTCGATGCCATGCGAGGCTCAATATCCAGTGCGGCCCCTATCTCCGAGTCAGATGAGGAGGTCGATCGAAATCGAACTCGAGAGCAAAGACCTCACAAGTATCTTGCTTACCAGCCTTCCACTCCAACTGTGCCTGAGGCCGCCTCACCAACAGAAGCTAAACCACCTCAAACTATTGTTGGATCGCCGCATCAGTCGCCCGCCCTTCAGCAGTCATCTTCTGGCACTAGGCTGGCGTCTATGCGTTTTAGCACCTCGCAGGCCGCGCCGGAAAGGCCTGCAGATGTTTCTCTTAAGACTTCAGGATACTCCAATCGACACGCTTCACGAAATGAAAAAGTTCCTACATCCCCTACTCACAGCATCGGCATGGTCTCGATTGAGCGGTCGAAAACAAGAGATTCGGATGAAGATGGTGGAAGCGCGCAGACTACCCGACCAACTCATACATCTGGCTCATCAGCGTCTTCTGCCACAAGTCGCCTCAAGGCCGTCCGCACCTCTGAGGACAACAGTAACCGCTCGAATGTGGCTCGTAACTTCGAAGAGCTGATCCAGAGCAACCAAACCATTACTTACACACTAACACCCGAGAATATGCGCAACATGGACGTAAGTAAAGCAACATGCTGGGAGCAGAATTAGGCTAACCAGTGCAGCACAAGCAGTCCCTTGATAATACGACTTTCAAGGGATCAAAGAAGAGTGAGGATGTTCGTGCCCACAACCGATCCAGGTCTTCCTCGGCGACAACCGAAGTGAAGAGGACACCTACACACCACCGGATTGGCGACGAGAGGATGAAGTCAATTTCGTCTCCCAACCCAGGCAGACCGCGTATGTCTGCTGCGCCCAGAGAAGCTCGGGTGCCCAGCGAATCTACCGCAGATTTTGCAGAATTTATCAAATCTACTGGTCCTGCAGGAGACACGCGTCCCACGCAGTTTCGAAATGTGAGCAGCCCAAATACCCCCAGCAAAGCCAGCCTTGATGGCCGTCGTGTTTCGTCGGCAAGCAATTGGAGCCGCTACATGCCTCGTGATGCTGCGATGGAGTCTGGCAATGGCAACTCGGATCTAATCGACTTTATCCGACAGGGACCCCCAGGCGCAAATAGCAACCGTATCCCCCATAATATCGCACCTTGGGACACAACAGGTACCGAAGAATCATCAGCCGGCAAAGCCGTCGACGCCAACATCCCCGACATTCGATATAGCGAGGCCTCAACGCATGGCACCGAGTCATCGATGCCTTCGATTCACTCATCCATCAACTCTAACACGGCTCTTTTGAAGAACAAGGGACAGCCGGCGCCCACTAGTAACATGTTTGAAGATGATGAGATGATGCCCAAACGTAAGACTCGGCGTGTCAAGGACCCTTACGCCATTGATTTCAGCGACGAGGACGAGGATGGTGATGATGTTCTGCTCGAAACACCCAAGCCCCCTGTTAAGAAGGAAGAGAGTTTGGCAGAGTTCCTCATGAACTATGAGCCTCCGCCGGAGCCTGTCTCGACCCCCATTTCACAGAAAATGCCCAAGAAGAAAGTGAGTGCACCGAGTCTCATGGGGCGATTCACTCGTAAGGAGAGTAGTCACTCAAGCAGCGTCCCTACAACGCCTCAAGGCAACGACACTCGATCTCTCAGCAGCCGCGGTGGTTTCAGGAATTATATTCCCATCCAGGTCAGCGTCCCATCCGGCTATGACAAATATGGAATGCCTACAGGCGAGAACTCATCTCGACCTTCGCAACCCGCCTCTGCAGCCCCTTCCGGACGTCGTGTACCTATGAAGAAGTTTGAGCCCCGAGAGGCAGTATCTAACGTCTCTCGGACCTCGGATCTGGCAGCCTTCTTGCTCACTTCGGAACCGCCACCCGAGCCTGTGATGGCCCCCCCTCCCGCTAAGGAAGAGAGCAGCAGCAGTAGCCTCTCGAAGATGTTCAGCCGTCGAAAGAAGTGAACGAGGCTTGGCTATACCTGCGATGTGATTTATTTGTGCAATCTTTTTCGAGAAAATACGTTCTGGACGAGAATCTAGACGCCCATGAGCTCATGTACTTTTTAATTTATATTACTGGATGTCTAATCGCGATGCGAGGTCTCAGGACCTGGATCCGAATACTGTCGATGCCGTCACCAAGCGGGTTTTCTTGCCTGGCTTTTGAACTTTTGTCCTACAGATGTTAACATCCATCTATGTGAATGTGCGATTAACAAAACACTAGTCTCTTTTCAGCTCCACTTCAGGTATACCACAGACAAGCTCTATAAATCTAATTTACCAGGGAGAAGTAATAATAATATATACTTATTATATATTAGATCTCCTTCTCTTGTAAGCAGGCAGTCTCTATCTTGCAAGGTTAGTAGTTAGACCCTATATATACTATATAAGGTACCTAGGTACCTTAAGGAGTAATAGAAAATATTTAATATAAAGATCTAGTTTACTATAGTATATATAGGTATCGCCCTGGCCCCTGACATAGGGCTCTTCGTCTGACAGGAGACATCGGGTTCGGCTAGCTGTGATTGCAGTCAGTAATGTGGATCAAAGGGTAGAGGGGACTAGGGTTGGATTGACTGACAGGTCACGGCTTGGTGAATGGACTGACGAGTAAACTTGTCGGGTTGATTGAAAGGAGAGGAAGATGTTATACTCTTCAGCAGCCTACGTGTTCATTGTGGTTAGAGTTCAGTCAGTTGCTGTGCGCACCGATTGATATAATTAATATATTGAGTTCAGACCTGCCCGGACAGGTTATTATTGTTAAAGTCGAAGAAATATAATTAATAGAAGAACCTTATAGCTAAAGGCGGCCAGCTTAATAAGACTTATATTATCTCTAGCTAATAGGCTATTATATATAGCCTTAGCCCCTTTATATAGCTCCTTAAGGTTATATATATTTATTATATATTAAATTGCT